>CM044553.2:31869560-32094560 GCA_024416835.2 Perccottus glenii
ACGCAACTAAAAGTCAATTTTTATTGGTCCCAGACTTCAAGCTCGCTAAAAATTTATGTATTTGAAGTCGCTAAAAAAATATGAAAAATGACTCAGTGGCGATCTACAAAAGTCAAAATACATTGGGCCTATGGAAAGTGAAAGTAACTTTTTCCAACGTAGAAAATGAAACTTGGTACATCCATAGGACACCTCAGGGCTTAACAGAAAAATGTATTACAGCCATATCGTAAACTCAACAGGAAATCTACTATGTTGGGTGTATGCGTGACCACCTAAATTGCACCCTTGTGTCTAAAGGCTTTTCATCTAAACAGCTCCAAATTTGGTGAGTATCATCTAGACACGTGTGCAAAAAAAGTTATCAATTTGTTTTTTGATAGATTTGTGGCTGTGGTCGAATGAGTCTGTGAAGAGGCAACTATTGGGAAATAAATGCCATTTCCCAATTGCCAGGATCCTTCTCAACAGAAAATGTTGGGTGGAATACATGACCACCTAAATCGACACTTTGTGCTAAAGGGTTTTCATCTAAACAGCTCCAAATTTGCTTTAAAGCACGACATGCAATCCTCCAATATATGTGTCCCCGCTGTCTCAAGGGAGGCGAGGGTTTATCGCCGCTATGGCTTTAATTTTTATTATAATTTGGTATATTTTTTTATTATAATTTTTCTGCAAAATGATCCTCAATTTAACCCAGTAAACGAACAACTAAAAGTCATTTTTATTGGTCCCAGACTTCAAGCCCAGCAAAAAATGTATGTATTTGAAGTCCCCAAAAAAATACGAAAAATGACTCAGTGGCGGCCCTAGAAAAGTCAAAATACATTGGGCCTATGGAAAGTGAAAGTAACTTTTTCCAACGTAGAAAATGAAACTTGGTATATCCATAAGACACCTCAGGGCAAACTGAAAAGTCAATGACAGTCACACCCTAAACTTAACAGGAAGTCCGCCATGTGGGGTGAAAGGCGCGGCCACAAAAATTCGCACCCCTTGCGCAGAAAGATGCAAATCATTGTGTTTTAATCTAAATGGCCCCAAATTTGGTGAGTATCATCTAGACACATGTGCCAACCAAAGTTGTGACTTTGTTGTTGATATCTTATCGGGTATGGGTGTGGCAAGCCTGTAACGAGGTGGCCATTTTTGTGAAAATAAAACGCTCTTAACTCTCAAACGGCTTCTCGGATCGAGTTGGACCTAAAAAGGCGTTTGTGCACATTCATGACCTGAACACAAAAATATGTAAATAAAAGGGTTATCTTTAGAAATGGCTCTCCAGCGCCCCTACAAACTTATAATGGGACCCAAGAATTTAGTTTGTCATAGAGACATAAAATTTGGTACACACATCTCTTATGTCATGACGAGCATAAAAGCCAATGACAACCACCCCTATCTATAAATGTGTTGCCATAGCAACGCCCCAAATATTTGGAAAAAGTCAATGGGAAGTGAAAATTTTAGTTTGTCGTAGGCAAATGAAACTTGGTACACACATCCAGCATGGGCTTATGAACAAAAAGCCAATGGGGACCACACCCTATCACACACGGGAAGGCGGCCATTTTGAATTGAAAATGTGAACCGACTTAAAATACACTTTTTTAAAAGAACTCAGAAAATAGCTGCTTCATTCCACAGACACCAAACTTGGGCAAAATGAGCTAAACACATGTATGTAAATGAGACAAGTGTTTTTCTAGACTTTTTGCTCGAGTTATATTTTTTTATTATAATTCGTATATATTTTTTATCATATTTTTTCTGCAAAATGATCCTCAATTTAACCCAGTAAACGTACAACTAAAAGTCATTTTTATTGGTCCCAGATTTCAAGCCCAGCGAAAAATTTATGTATTTGAAGTCCCGAAAAAAATACGAAAAATGACTCAGTGGCGACCCTAGAAAAGTAAAAATACATTGGGCCTATGGAAAGTGAAAGTAACTTTATTCCAATGTAGAAAAATGAAACTTGGTACATCCATAGGACACCTCAGGGCAAACTGAAAAGTTTATTACAGCCATATCGTAAACTCAACAGAAAATCTACTATGTTGGGTGTAATGCGTGACCACCTAAATCGCACCCCTTCTGTCTAAAGTCTAAACAGCTCCAAATTTGGTGAGTATCATCTAGACACGTGTGCAAAAAAAGTTATCAATTTGTTTTTTGATACATTTGTGGCTGTGGTCGTAATGGGTCTGTGAAGAGGCAACCTTTGGGAAATAAATGCCATTTCCCAATTGCCAGGATCCTTCCTTTAGAGGAGGCCCCCCAGAGCCACGGCTAGAGTCTTAGAAAACTCCTCAGAATCCTTTTACCGTGAAGTTTACGCTTTAAAGCACGAGTGCATGTGTCCTCGTGTCTCAAGGGAGGCGAGGGCCTTTATCGCCGCTTGCGGCTTTAATTTTTTATTATAATTTTTCTGCAAAATGATCCTCAATTTGACCCTATAAACGAACAACTAAAAGTCATTTTTATTGGTCCCAGACTTCAAGCCCGGGAAAAAATTTATGTATTTGAAGTCCCGAAAAAAATACGAGCAATGACTCAGTGGCGACCCCTACAAAAGTCAAAATACATTGGGCCTATGGAAAGTGAAAGTAACTTTTTTCCAACGTAGAAAAATGAAACTTGGTACATCCATAGGACATCTCAGGGCAAACAGAAAAGTCAATGACAGCCACACCGTAAACTCAACAGGAAGTCCGCCATGTGGGTTAAACACGCTGCCACTAAAATCGCACTCTCGCGCAAAAAGATGCAAATCATTGTGTTTTAATCTAAATGGCCCCAAATTTGGTGAATATCATCTAGACACGTGTGCCAACCAAAGTTGTGACTTTTTTTTTTATATCTTATCCGGTGTGGGTGTGGCAAGCCTGTAACGAGGTGGCCATTTTTGTGAAAATAAAATGTCTCTTAACTCTCAAACGCCTTCTCGGATCGAGTTGGACCCAAAAAGGCGTTTGTGCACATTCATGACCTGAACACAAAAATATGTAAATAAAAGGGTTATCTTTAGAAATGGCTCTCCAGCGCCCCCTACAAACTTATAATGGGACCCAAGAATTTAGTTTGTCATAGAGACATAAAATTTGGTACACACATCTCTTATGTCATGACGAGCATAAAAGCCAATGACAACCACCCCCTATCTATAAATGTGTTGCCATAGCAACGCCCCAAAAATGGAAAAGTCAATGGGAAGTGAAATTTTTAGTTTGTTGTAGGCAAATGAAACTTGGTACACACATCCAGCATGGGCTTATGAACAAAAAAGCCAATTGGGCCACACCCTATCACACACGGGAAGGCGGCCATTTTGAATTGAAAAAGGAGAACCGACTTAAAATACACCTCTTTTTTAAAAGAACACAGAGAATAGCTGCTTCATTCCACAGACACCAAACTTGGGCAAAATGAGCTAAACACATGTATGTAAAATAGACAAGCGTTTTTCTAGACTTTTTTGCTCGAGTTATATTTTTTTATTATAATTTGGTATATTTTTTTTATAAAAAAAATTTTGCAAAATGATCCTAAATTTGACCCAGTAAACGTGCAACTAAAAGTCATTTTTATTGGTCCCAGACTTCAAGCCCAGCGAAAAATTTATGTATTTGAAGTCCCCGAAAAAAATACGAAAAATGACTCAGTGGCGACCCCTAGAAAAGTCAAAATACATTGGTTCTATGGAAAATGAAAGTAAATTTTTCCAATGTAGAAATACAAAACTTGGTACATCCATAGGACACCTCAGGGCAAACTGAAAAGTGTATTACAGCCATACCGTAAACTCAACAGAAAATCTATGTTGGGTGGAATGCGTTGCCTTGTGTCTAAAGGCTTTTCATCTAAACAGCTCCAAATTTGGTGAGTATCATCTAGACACGTGTGCCAAAAAAAAGTTATCAATTTGTTTTTTGATACATTTGTGGCTGTGGTCGTAATGGGTCTGTGAAGAGGCAACTATTGGGAAATAAATGCCATTTCCCAATTGCCAGGATCCTTCCTTTAGAGGAGGCCCCTCCAGAGCCACGGCTAGAGTCTTAGAAAACTCCTCAGAATCCTTTTACCGTTACCGTGAAGTTTACGCTTTAAAGCACGAAATGCACTCCTCCGAGTGCATGTGTCCCCGCGGTCTCAAGGGAGGCGAGGGCCTTTATCGCCGCTTGCGGCTTTAATTAGCAAGCTCCTTTTAACTGCTATTTGTATCGATTCTAACGGCCAGGACGACGACAGTATAAGAAACGCCGTAATTTGATTGGCGGCGGGATATCTGACAGGCTACACGCGCGGGCCGGGACTACTTTTGTGCTTGCACTAGCAGCGAGCGGCTGGAGTGTGTGTGCGCGCGCGCATGTTGACGACGCCGACGGTAAGTTACCAGGGCTGTCTCTGCCACATACAAAGGCCAGAGTAAAAACATTCTAATATTTCGTTTTTTTGCCCCTTTTTGTACTTTGTAGATGCCACTCAAGAAGAAAAACATAAGAAGCTTTTTCATAAAGCAGAGTCCGAGTGTAAGTAGTCAAAATAACTAGCTAGCCACACAAATAAACTAGCAGTAGTGACTGACCAGTCACTAATCAATGTTATATAGTTCAACAATAATAAAATGTTAGAATATGATCTGTATTTTATTCTAATGTTGATCTAGCTTACTGCTAGTCTCATACAGACAAACTTAACACATAGATTAACATAAATTTCAACACATTAATCCACAAAACCATGTCCCCTTCATATTTAAAAATGGCTCTGAAATATAAACATGATGTGTGATACTATGATACGTGTGTATTTTATTCATTAGTTCATTTAATTACATATAGGAAACTCAGACATCTTGTGAAGATGTCATAGAGCATGTTGAGGAAGAAGTAGCTGGACCTTCAGGTGAGGTCTTTATGAACTATGAATTATTAAAGCGTGATTAAAGGAAATCATGCTCATCATTTCAAATTCTTAGGTATTAACGCAAGTGTACCGGAGGGTAAATAGTGTTTATAATACAAAAATGTTTATATTTATTTATTTTTGTTTCCTTGTGGCAGAGTATTTTTTGTTGGCGTAAATATTAATAATGTACATAATAATTTATGTTAAAAAAACGTTTGGTTGTTTAGCATTACACAGTCTCAGGATTTTTATTTTTTGAGAGTGCATTTTTTAGATTATACAGTTATACTAGATCTTTAGGGACAGTATACAGGAGGGTATATGGGTAAGGATACAATATAATTAGATGAAGTAGATTCACTTCTCTCCGACCAACACCAGATACATTCACATTCTTACACATTCATACAAGGCAAGGTGGGTTAAGTGTCTTGCCCAAGGACACGACAGTATGAACTGTGGGGAGAGCGGGAATCGAACCGCCTACCTTCTGGTTGAAAGACGACCGCTCTACCACTAAGCCACTGCCTCCCCCCAAATTTAAACAATCTGCAAATTAATTTTTAGATTAAATTTGTCACCCATGTTTCTGTAGCAGTATTAAAAATGAATTGAAGCTTCTGGCACAGAAAGGTTAAACCGCTGACAGTATTCCTGTTTCATTGTCAATGGGTGAGACAGAAGGTCTAATGTTTGATAACATATAAAGCATTAAGTTATTCATCTGCTTTCATTAAATATGCAAGCATTATTTTCAATCACATTTTGTTCATTCTAATTAAAAGGTCAAACAGAAAAGGGTGCCTGTGACCAAAGAACACCCAAACCCACTGTATTCTGTATGTTGTAAGGTTTCTTGTATTGTAAAGTCAAGCCTGAAAACAATTGAACAGATAGAATTAATTGAAATACAATCATTGCTACATTTATAGGCAGGACAGCCCTAAACATTGCACACACCAAATCACACATATTTCTTTATCAGAAATATTTATCAAGTTAAAAATAATCATTTAGTTGGCATTATAATTATAATAAAAGATTCCATTTACAACTTATTACTACATATTAAATACAGCACAGTAGTAAAAGATTGTACAGAAATATAAAGCAGTGTAAACATTCTAATCAAACCACAATTAATAATCTTTACAGGAAATGCTTCATTGACATCTGACGTACATAGTGTCTGTGACCAGTCTGGCAGTGGGAGTGTCCTTACTCTTTTTTACCTTGGTGCCAACTGTCTATGTTAATATGCTTTATAATAAAGTCAGGCATTTGCTCTATTGTTGCATGACACAGTGTGACCAAGCA
Organism: Perccottus glenii; assembly: GCA_024416835.2. NCBI lineage: Eukaryota > Metazoa > Chordata > Actinopteri > Gobiiformes > Odontobutidae > Perccottus > Perccottus glenii. The sequence goes on from CM044553.2 coordinate 31,875,792, forward strand.
CAAAATAAAAGCTAAATGATTAACCATTTGGTAAAATATTAAAAGGGAACATTTCTAGTACTTGTTTGGACTTGTCAACACTAGTCTTTAAGCCTAAAGTCTACTGCACAATCTGGGTCAGGTAATTTTCTGCATTTGACCAAAACAAATAATATTAAAAAAAAATACTATTTTTTGATTGAAGGCAACTTTTTACTAATGTTAAAAAATATATATTTTTTTTGATTAAAGGCAACTTTACTAATGTTAAATAAAATTAAAAAAAATCATACAAATAAAGATTCTAGCATTTTCTCCAGTTGATGTGCCGTTCTTAAGGGCCATGGGACCTGTGTTGTTTCATAGAGGTTGATACTGCTCTTTAGTAATAGACTAAAGATGGCCGCAGAAGTATGTGTTTGTTGCAGGAGTTTGTATAGTTTTATTGTGGGGCCAAAGACTGTCATTTTACATTGATGTTTAAAACATTTGATACTCCAAAACAAAACTTGAATTAATACACACGGTAAATAAATGGAGTGTCTTTGGAGTGTTCTATTTTTAATTCGATGTTGTGAACAGTGTTCAAGTCAAGACAGGTTCAGATTCTTCAATCTAAAGAGCTTTCTGTGCAATATAGCATTTTAGCTGCAAGAAGCCACTATCTGATGTATCAGTGGCAATAGCTACACAAAACATTGTCATTATACTTCATATTCCCATTCAGACTTGATAGATAAACCCATCATAATATATTACTGTATGTTAGAGTGCAGAGTCTTTGCATAGAGATGTCGTAGGCTTGACACAATGCTCTGTCTGAAAATATAAACGCTAGCTGTGTTCATGTTAATATTCGTGTTTTTTGAGCAGCTGAGCTTCATGGGATTCTTTTCCCCTTCATTGGCAAAGCAAAACAAAAACCTAATATAGCTTTAAAGTGTTAATTAGGAATTCGGTGGAAAATAATAGTATGGTCAGTTGGGTATTGGCTCTAGATGAGATCTGTGCAGCGTCTGTAATGAGCTCTAGCAACAGATGAGAACCATGAATAGGCCAACGTTGAGGGCAAAGAAGAACATTTTAACAATATAGAGGAAGCAGTGGGCAAATCCCATTCCCAAAATTCTTTTTTATTTTTTTAATTGCGTGTTTTCTGGACAAAGACTGACGCTTATGTAAGGCTGTGTTGACCTCTCCTGTTATTGGACTACTGTAATAACTGGCAACTAATTAGTGATAAATACAAATTCTTACACATTACAAATATATATTCAGCACACACTATATGTTTTAATATTCAATACAAGTCTCAATTTTGGTGGCTCTGTTTTCTTGCCTTAAAAAGGACTTGAGTGGGTTTGTTTCCATCCACTGCACATGCAATGATATCGTCCGACTTCAGACCCAGTGGACCAGTACTGCTGCTGGACCTCAGTCTCATTAACCATCCTCAGCTCACTACTACACACTTTATTATTACCCCTGTACAGCCCTTCTTTTAAAATTCCAAAGCAACACTTTAAAAGCTTCTTCAAACATTAAATATTGAAAATCGTTATGGTTTGGTTTAGCTGGTATATTTAAGGACGGCTGATGGAAAACCTGCAGGGGCAGTGCTCCTATCTGGCTCTTTACTCCACCTGCTGGTCCTCAGAGGTTAGCTCAGCGTCTCCCTGCACAGAGTGGCTGTCCTCACCCTGCACAGAGTGGCTGTCCTCACCCTGCACAGAGTGGCTGTCCTCACCCTGCACAGAGTGGCTGTCCTCACCCTGCACAGAGTGGCTGTCCTCACCCTGCACAGAGTGGCTGTCCTCACCCTGCACAGAGTGGCTGTCCTCACCCTGCACAGAGTGGCTGTCCTCACCCTGCACAGAGCCAGAGATGGCAGACTGGGTGCCCATGGGAGTGCTGTGCCGGCTCAGCTCCTCAGCTTGTCCAGTGGAGGTGGTTTCACTAAACGAATCCGAGGCCCCACCAGACCGCCGGAAGACCTTCTGACCTGCCACAGAACACACAGTAAATGTAAAAAATAAAAAAAAAAAAATAAAAAAAAATAAAAAATTTGTGGTGTCAATAAATTCTTATCCAGTGGTTTAGGAGTGAGGTCGGAAAACCCTGTATTGATGCGGCAGTGCAAAAATTACATAGAAGACATTAACTGCAATTATTTAATAAAATTAACTGCTATTCCTAATTTGTTCAATGCTGTCGAACTGTTTTAGTGGCCTCTCGGCAAGAAAGTCCAGGGTTGGGTGGGACCTTTCTGGGTGGAGTTTGCATGTTCTCCCCGTGCTCAGGTGGGTTTCTTCCGGGTACTCTGGTTTTCCCAACCAGCATCATGACATGCTGAGCGCCCTTTGGTCTGGGTGCCGACTAGGATTTTCCCCACGGGGATAATAAAGAGATAATAAATAAATACAAAAAAAAAAGAACAGAGTAGAATAGCAGATGTAGTTCCATAAATGGTGATTTTCCTTTACTCTTTTGCTGTTGAAGTAACCCTCTGTATGCCATCATTACCCCAAATGTCAAAAAGATGAGTAGACACAAGTTGTAGAGTTTTCCAAGAAAAATGGACCCATTTATGCATTTATGCCCTGAGGAGACTGGAAAACATGTTTGTTGTGTACACAGCCAGTTTCAGTTTCAAGGAATATAATATTCTGTGCCAAAAAAATACAACTAGAAGTACAACTGAGAAGAGAAAAGATAAATACATTTTTAGCAGGTCTGAGGATACAACAATTTTTTACCCGTAGTCATGAGGTCAAAGGTGCAGCAGAAAAAGTTAGTTACGTTTATTGTAGCAAAAAAGCATTAAAGCCATATTATGAGTAAGTGAAAACATGGCAAATGGCATTGATTTTATATAGCACTTTTCCACCTAGTAGGCACTCAAAGCGCTTTACATTAAGCCATTCACCTACCAGTGTTACAGCTGGAACACCACTGGAGGAAAGGTGGATTAAGTGTCTTGCCCAAGCCTCTCTCATGGAACCCCTTAAAAGGCTCGAGTAAGGGCGCCGCCATACAGCGATATAAGCAATATACCGCCGTCCACCAGAGGGCAGGCTCCAAAAGCAAAAATATAAGGAGAAATTCAATGGAAACTACATGACAACTCAGGATGAGGCAGGGGATTATGTGGTATGTGCTCTACCAGATGAAGCACCAAGCACCTAATTTTTATGTTGTTTTTTGTGCTTTATGTCTTGTGTGTTTAATTTCTTTTATTGCTTGTGTACTTATCACGTTGGTACTTTGCACTACTGTACTATTGCTTTATAAAACATGGCAGAGTGGTTAGCACTCCTGCCTCACAGCAAGAAGGTCGTGAGTTCAAAACCCGGCCAACTCAAACATTCTCGGCCGACTCTGGTCTTTCTGTGAGGAGTCTGCATGTCCTCCACGTGTTACTGTGGGTTCTCTCCGGGTACTCCGGCTTCCTCCCACCGTCCAAACACATGCATGTATAGGTTAAATGGTGACTCTAAAGTGTCCCTAGTGAATGAATGAGAGAGTGAATGGTTGTCTGTCACTATCTGTCTCTGAATGTTAGCCCTGCGACTGACTGGCCACTGTCCAGGGCAGGGGTACTCAATAGACGGACCTCGGTCCGGATCCAGACCTTGAGAGGCTTTGATCTGGACCGCAACACATTATTCATAATTACAAGCGCATTGTGTAAAACATATTTTTGAACCGGCACTTCTAGGACAGCTACGTCTACACGCGCAGGTCCTCAGGTTACTATGGTTACGGACAGAGCAGCGGCAAATTTCAACATGTTTAGTGTAGCCTGATAATGAGTTAGAAACGACTAAAATCTAAAAGTTGAGCTTTGGCAAAACATAATAAAGATTCACTGACGTTATGGACGGAGAGGGAACGTTTATTTTAATCAGAAAATACAGCTCCTCAGCTCCGTGTCAGTGTCAAAGCTGAACAACAGCCCTTTATCCTCTAGTCCCGGCTGCTTTGATAATCAGAGAATGAATCCAGAACTGAACCAGGACTGGACAGTTTTCATGTCAGGATTAAAAAGACTCAGCTCAGAGGGAAGTGAGGACGTCTAATAATGTGGTGAGTTGTACATTTGTCTGTCAACTTCTTTATTCTGTCGTAGGTTAAGTATTGACTCGTTTGTCGCATATTTGACCTCATTTACAAACAACGTGAGTAATTAGCATTCACGTTCATTTGAACCTAACATGTGTTTATTTGGGTGATTAAAACAGAAAAGGTGTGAAAGGAGGGTTTGGAGATGAGTGACACATGTTAAGTCTTCCTTAAGTTGTGTCAGTTTCTGTGTGAATCCTAAATCCTGTTACAGAACTAATCATAAGCATTTTAATTAAAATGTTACCCCACACGGGGAAAATACAGGAAATAAATATTTCTATTCTAAATTTGGAAAATGTTTAAAGATGAACCTGCTAATTAAACAGTAACAGTTAATTATTGGCAACAGCTAATGCTAAAGAAATGCTCAGTGCTTTTACCTTGTTCTTGTTGTTTTCAGAGGAATGACAATAGAAAGAGATTAATTATGACAGGCATCTTTGTTTAACAAATATGTTTTGGCTTGATTTGATGATTTTGTATTTAAAATGTTCTCACTAGGGCTGGGCAAGTTAACACGTTTTTATCGCGTTAACGCATTAATGAATTAACGCCGACAATTATTTTATCGCGTTAACGCCGGGCCGATTAGTATAGTGAAAGATGTCGGTCTGAAGAACATTCTTAGGATCGCAACGAATGACTGCACGTATGAGCCGCCCTCATCCAGTGCTTTAAGTGGGCCGGTACGCACCTGTACTCAGTACTGCCACTTCTCCGTGCGCCCAGAACGTGCTTTTAGCGCACTGGTACGCCATTTCGACATCTGTTTTAATAGAGGTTTTAATCCTTTGCCTGCTCTGCCGCTTTCCAGAGCGCCCTTCACAATGCACGCTTCCTAATTCGTCCCACCAAGAGCAGAGACTACATTACCCATACACCCTTGGGTATGGCAAGTGAAAGGGAGAGGGTGTGTGAAACGTGCGGGAACTGCATTCACATGCTCTGACTGTAATGAAAACACAAGAGAGACATTTATATTGTTTATATTGTTATAATGTTATGATTGAAGCTCTGGACATAACTTGTTTTTCTATAACAAACTAAACAAAATATTAATGCCCTGTCAGTGGCAAATATTTTTGGTTTTAATATTTAATTTGATTACATTAATGTTTAAGTTCAGATTTACAAGAAATGTTTTAACTGCTGTAAAAAGCACATTATTTGTTTAAAGTGTTGTTTAAAGTGCAAACCAAATGTTATTGCACTTTTGTTCATATAGCAGTTCTTTAAAAATGTATGCAGTACACTAATTTTGAATTCATTATTAAATTTTGTGTATAATGCGATTAATCGCGATTAATCACAGAACATTGTGCGATTAATCACGATTAAACATTTTAATCGTTGCCCAGCCCTAGTTCTCACACATGTTTTAAAGGAGTACTAGGCATTATATGCAGGATTCCAGGCTGTTGTCAATAAACAACCAGGTCTTGAGCTTTAGCTTGAGCTTCTTTTGATTTTGTAGTATTTTCCTTTTGTCTGTGAGCTGTGTTTGGTGAAAGCTAAACACTCAAACATCCTCCTCATGTAACCAATAGGGATGTAACGATATCAAAATCTCACGGTACGATACAATTTCGATATTGACCTCACGGTACGATATTTATTGCGATATTGTGGAAAAGCTCACGGTATTGTTAAATAGCTCACGATAGTGTTTGTGATGATAATAGCGAAAAAATACTGACATTTATTCTGCTTTTGCCAGTCAACAGGCAATTTATTGTTGTATTCCTGGATCCATGACAACATAAAACGCTGATCACAGTGCTTTTAAAGTGCAAGTTGTAGTCAGGAACATCAATATTCTGTATAGTAATATTTGGTTGCATAACTAATTCTTCTGTGCAATGTTCAAGTTTAGAAGCAACTAGAACAATTGTAAACAATAATCAAATTCCCTTTAAGTGCAAACAAAGATGAAGTTAAGTCAGGTTTAAATGTGCAAGGCAATTAAAAGCAGCCTTTTAAAACTGGTATTCAGGAACACAACTTAACTTCGGCTCAAGCTTGGCCACTAAACTTTTAAATCCTTTGCCATCTACTGCAGAAAAGGGACGTAAATCACGCTATGTATTCCGCGATGTACCTTGTGATTTCTTGAGCCCTTACGCTGTTGTGTGGCATAGTTGTTGAAAAGGCCTCCTTCAGGGTTTTTTTGACCGGACAGGACTCTTTTTGTGGGAGAATCTGCAAACTTTTCGGGATGATTGGTCGTCAGATGTCTTCGCATGTTGCTTGTGTTTCCTGTGTTGTATCGCAGTTTACTGTGGCAGTGCTTGCACATAGTCCATTGTCTTTCCACCACCTTCTCTCCTTTTGCGTTTTTTGACACGGCGAAACCAAAATGTTTCCAGACATCTGATTTAAAAGCTGCAGGAGCTGGCACAATCTCAACTTCGATTTTGTTGTTTTCATCCTTACAAGTATCGCTGTCGGCCATGCTGGCTTGCTGTGAGCTTGTGTAGACAGCGTGCAGCGTGCAATCCTATTGGCTTAACAACGGTTGTTGTAACGACGCAGCGCAAAGGATCATGGTCTATGTAGTTAATGATTTGTTCCGCGGGACTGTTTATTCCTCTTGCTTTTTGACGGACACCTGTCCTTTTAATATTGTAACCCAACCACGACGATATCGAGACACGTTTACCACCGCGATAGCACGATATCGTCAATATCGTTACATCCCTAGTAACCAAAGAATAAAATACAGAAAACAGTGGATTATCAACATTCATCTCCATTTTGTTAAAGAGGCTGTAGGAGTGGAATAAATGAGACTTTACTTTAAAGAATTATTTTAAACACATATCCTTTAATTTAAATTTTCCGGACCCCTCACAATGAGGAAAGTTAACTAAGCGGACCTCGGCTGATTTTAATTGAGGACCCCTGGTCCAGGGTGTACCCTGCCTCAGGCCCAAAGCTGCTGGGATAGGCTCCAGTGACCCGTGACCCCTTACGGGACTAAGCGGTAGAAAATGAATGAATGAATACGAAACATATTGTGATAATAGAACGTGCAAGACAACAATTCAGTCTCGTTTTGTAAATGCTGCAAACATTTTCTTCCATCAGTGCTACTATAAAATAATCTTGTTACATACCAGGCAGTCTTTTTGCTGAAGAAATGAGAGTGTCCTGGATCAAAGGCCGACTTGCCTGTGCCTTAGTGGAATATGTGGACTCAGTGGAGTCCAGAGAACCTGTACACAACCCAAAGCCACCATGAGAACACTGGAAGGGTTATGGCCTAGAAGTTAGTCACTTTATGAGCATACCTGCAGCCAAGCTAAAGGTCCTGCCCTCGATAGTGCTCTGAACTGGAGAAAACCAGTTCAACACAGAGCCAACGAGAGGAAGTTGCCGCAGCGCCCCCTACAGTCAATCAGACAAGACAAGTTAGCTAGTATTATTTATATAATTCTTACCTTTTGCCCACAACCAACACTTTATGGCATCATTATTTTGATGACAGACCACACTACTAGCAAAGAACAATATTACAGGTCAAAGATATTAACTGTAAGTAGTATTTGTGTCCTTTCAGGTCATCACATACTATGAACTTTAATAAAGAAGAAATCTTATTAATAGTTGTATTAATAGTTTGATGGTGTACCTTTTAGCACGGTGACAACAGAAACTACCCAAATGACCCCAATCAAAAGTTACCCTGGTGACTTTGTTCTGAGAACATGCACAAGTGACACAAACAGGTTTGAATGGCTTCTAAAGGTAACCATTCTCACCTGTGACCTGTTTGTAATCAGTGTGTGTTTAAAAGGTCAGTGAGTTTCTGGGCTCCTGACAGAACCTTGCCTCTTTCATCCAGTGCTGCTGATGTTTCTGTCTGAGTCATGGAGAAAGCAAATTGTCAAAGGATCTGTGAGAAATAGTAACTTAACTGTATAAAAAAAGAAAAGGTTATAAAAAGATATCCAAGGATTTAAAAATGCAGTGTTCAAACTCTAATAAAGAAAATGAGGGATTCTGTTCAAACCAAAGTCATGCAGACCAACAAAGATTTCAGCCACAACTGCCAAGAAAATTGTTCGGGATGCAAAGAAAAAACCCACAAATAACTTCAGATGAAATACAAAACTCTCTGAAAAAAAGTGGTGTGTCTGTTTCAAGTTGCACAAGGAGGAGAAGTGATTAGCCGATATTTGCTGTTTTTTTATGTATTGGCATCGGCATAAATGTTATATTTTGAGAGGAGTCAACTAGGCCTATGATGAAAGGTATACCATATACTGTGAAACATGGAAGTGGAGCTGATGTTTTGGGGATGTGTGAACTACAAAGGCACAGGAAACTTGGTCAAAATTGAGTGCAAGATAAAGGCAACATGTTATCAGAAAATAGTAGAGGAAAATTTGCACTCATCAGCTCAGAAGCTGCACATGGGACACTCAAATGACAACGATCCAAAGCACAAGGCCAAGTCGACCTGTCATTGTCTACAGCAGTTTAAAGTGAAAAAGAGAAGGTTCTGGACTGGTCTCAGTCTCCTGACCTCAGTCTCATTGTGTCACTCTGAGGAGATCTCAAACGTGCAGTTCATGCAACACAGACCAAGAATTTACAGGAACTGGAGGCTTTTTGCCAAAAAGAATGGTCAGCTTTACCATCTGAGAAAATAAAGAGCCTCATCCACAACGACCACAAAAGACATTTAAGCTGTTACTGATGTTAAAGGTGCAATAAACTGTATTAAGAACTGGGGTATGAAAACCTTTGATCAGGGTCATTTCTGTGTAGCTTTCTGGTACCTCACCATCAAGGGGGTGACCTATTAGGTTTGTGGCTGTACATCCACTTAAACCCACCACCTGCACCTTTTATTCTGATAGTGTACACACCTCTTCCAGAAGCTTTTTCTCACTGGCTTTTTGCAGCTGCCATTCGGCCTCCAGAATGCCCTTCCTCACCACTTCTGTCATGTTCTCCAAAAGCTGCAAAGGAAAACACATTCAAACTGTGAGCAAGGAAAGAAATCAATCAATCATTTCGCTCTAAGCATTATTTTGAGACTCATTGTTTTTGTTTTCTTTGTTGTTAAAAAGATCATTCAACTTAACTTTGTTTGTTAGCGTAAGATAAGCGGAAAGATCCACCAATGAAACATACTAAAGAGGAATCCCTTATGATTATGTAAACTGGGAGAGGACAGTGATTCATTTAAATATCTTTAGCAGAAGATTTACTTCATTTAATGTAGTAGAAGTACACAAAGATCATATCAACGTTTTCCTTTTTATAATCTTTCATTGTATTTTATATGCATTTTATGTCTGGATCATGACCATAAAGCTTTTGCTAATCTCTATTTATTTATTCATTTTTTACTTGAAGTTTGACAATAATCTGAAAACACATCAGACACAGAAACATATATACCCTTCCACTCTCTTCAATGTTCTTCCCCATGGCAGCAATCATGTCCAGCAGCTGTGCAACATCCACATCCTCAGTCACCATGCCTACAAAGATACAGTCCACCTCAGCCTCCACCTCAGGACCTAAAGTAGAGGACGTGACAGAGTCAAGGAAGTGAAGCTGAGAGTGCCTCCTACGTGCTCTGAGAAATCCACTGACCTGAGGAGAAGGTGATGTCAGGGTCCAGCTCCTGAAGTTTCCTCAGCAGCTCAGTGTTAATGTGCTCCACCTGCTGCTTCCTTCTCTCTTCATCCAGTGCTTCAGTCTGAGGCTCAAACCTGGACAGTACATGTGTGATCACTGATAACAAAAGGTCACACAACAATATATCCAAGCCAACCTGTATTGTTGGTTTAGATTTTACTTGAGTCCACAAACTAAAAGAAGATAGAAGCTGTGTAGAAATAGAAACCGAAGGCTTTAAATCCCTTTTACAGACAGTGCTAATGCCTTGAGGCTAAAGTCTACATCTGATTCTCAAACTGTGAGCATCAGTGGAGGACAGATACACTCGACAGGAAGGTTAAGGGTCAACTCTACAGGAGCCTGTCTGGTGTCTTACCGCACAGCGCCCAGGCCGGGCCAGCTCAGCTCATTGATGTAGGTGAGTGACTGTGTGTGACGGTAGGCCTCCTCTCTGAATTCCTGTCTGAGGTTCATAGTGGAGCTCATCAGAGGCAGCAGCTCAGCCAGCCTGTTTACCAGATCCTGCACATCCTCCTGCTGGGTCCCCAGAACTGGAGGAGGAACAACACTCACTGTTACATTCATCCTCTTACAGGCTTTACATTCTTTGTGTGCATTTGAAGCAAACTTTTAAATTTCATTAAAAAAATTTAATAAAAACTGTACCAGTTATCTACTTTTTACAGAATGAATGCTTTCAGGGAATTGGACAAATTAATTTCAACATAAACAACATAATGTTTTTAATCTATGATGCAAGAGCATAAGACATAAACTCAAACTAAAAGCTCAAACTTGTTGATACAAGTTGTTCACTACTTTGCACTTATTACAAATTATTTTGTTACGTACATTAACAGCTGAGATTATGTAAAATATGATGCACAGGTCAAGCTCACTTTTAGTACTCCAGATTGTGACCAGTACCTAACACAGTCATGATGGTCTGTCTACCACATACAAACAGAATTAAATATACTTTTAACTGTGATTAAAAAACGCCAGCTGTGGTAAGTAAAAGGAACTTTTATGAATCTGTATTGCATGTAAAGGTAACTAATGTCACTCTGTCTGCTGGTAGTACCTGCTGCAGTGAGGAGTGGGCTGAAGCGAACATAGGCCCCTTCATCTTCTAGCTCGACCACATCAACACCACTAGATGGGACCAGATGAGCCAGTTGCTCCCCCAGCTACAGACAATAACAACACACTTCATCAACAGCACTGACAGTATTGTTCTCATGCTTCAAATTAGTAAAGCACTTTGAACCAGCTAAAACAGTACGAGGCATAAATACAGGATCAGCTCACCCATTTGTTGAATGTATCCAGCACATCCTTTTCTGCAGCACAGTAGCCCTCCCCTGAGCCCCCACTAGACGCTGTAAACATGGATCATAGACAAATGGAAATGATGTTCCATTTCTACCATATCCCTATGGTTGGGACAATAACCGTTTTTTTGGTATACAGTATTAAACTGTCATGGTATCAGTACTGTTAAAAAAACACATAATAACAGTAAAAATGAATTAATGTAATCGGAGCAGCAGATGTGTGTGGGCTGAGTGGGAAAGACACATTTTGGTCGAAGGCAGACGGAGCTTTGACCCTGGGACCAGTTAGAGAGTTTTGGGGGAGTCTAGTGGGGACCATAACCAGAAAATGGAGCAGTCTCTTGCTCTGCGAGGTCCAACTGGGCTATACGAGTGACGTTGTCCTTTTTCTTCTTGATACATTTCACATGGATTAAACCTATAGTGCATTCGTTTGGACTTTGTTTCGAGTGGATAATTGCTTCACAGACTGTTTATGAGGCGAGGAACAGGACACTGAGGCAGGACAGAGTAGGTGCTTTATCTTCATTGGCGTTTGTTTGATAAGGTTCACTGAGAAGCGCGTTTCCCCTACCACCACAAAACATGTACAATGGGGCCAGGACTCCATTGCAAGAGAGAATTGTAATCTCAGTGTGACTATCTTGGATAAATAAAGGTTAAGTAAGTAAAAGTTTAAGTTCACCTCCTATTTCTGTGTTATCTGATTAAATCCACATACTCTTACGCACCTCTGCTGTGCTCAGTCACGTACTCAGCAACATTTGGTTGTGAATTTAATGTTGGTCCGTTGTCTTTAATTTGAAGTGCCGCTATTGTTCTGCAAATGTGAACTGAGACTCAAATAACAGAAGCTAAAGCCCTGTCTTAAAATACACTGCAGTAATTTATTTGAAATTATGTACTATGATATTTCTTCTACTGTATGATTAAATAAAAAAGCCATTTATCTAAGCCCAGTTTACCTGGAAAATGAAAATGTATTATTATATTGTGTGTGCGCTGGTGAAAACAACAGCAGTCCCTCTACAGTGGCCTGTGGAATTCCAGTTTGCTCAGTGAACGTGTCATCAGTTTTATTTGGACTGACTCATTTGAAGTAAATGAGCTACAACAATAATAGAAAGTTAACTAAGCAGATGTATTTATTTCTTTACTGTTGAAATAAAAAGGGAAGCCTTACCAGAACGTATTTCTGGGCAGAACCTGAACAGAACCACAGGAGAAGTGAGCTCATCCTCCACCTGTGGGACACAAAGATACACCTGAATGTAACACTGACACTTTTAAACGAATGAGCCTACCAGGTGATCACATGCAAACAGTTAGTGGATGATGTGAACATGGATTTGAGACAATTAGAACACTTCCACAATGTTTCTATGGATTTGGCCTCAGTTCTGGTCCGTTAGTGATGACTGTCACTAACGGACCAATGATTGAACCCAAACACATCTGGGACATCTCACCTGACCAACACTCATTCCACCTTTAACAGCACTAACTCCAGTCTCTACGTTACATTTCCTTGGGCTGGGGTCTATGGCACAATGCTGTTTCTTTATATGATGACATTTCACAAAATTTAAAGTCCAAGCATCATGGTTAGAGTTTAAATTAACACTAGTGTTTTATAATTAAATGTCGATGAGGGGCCATGAATAATTATAAACACATTTATGTTGCAAAGAAAGTATAGTATTTTGGTTATTATTATTATATATAGGATATAATATTTGAAAATAATATGATTTAAAAAAATTGTTTTCTGTTCTTTTTTCTAATCTTTGTTCTGTCAGGATATTCTAAGTTAAGCCTTAGTTTATGCCCCAGTAGGGACATGAGGACAGAAAACCTGCATTAACAAACCTCCACAGAAAGCCTGTAGCCAAAAGCAGGCCATCACTGCTCACATGTTATACTGGTACATGTACACGCATGTTATACTGGTACACGTACACGCATGTTATACTGGTACACGTACACGCATGTTATACTGGTACACGTACACGCATGTTATACTGGTACACGTACACGCATGTTATACTGGTACACGTACACGCATGTTATACTGGTACACGTACACGCATGTTATACTGGTACACGTACACGCAAGTTATACTGGTACACGTACACGCATGTTATACTGGTACACGATACGCATGTTATACTGGTACACGTACACGCAAGTTATACTGGTACACGTACACGCATGTTATACTGGTACACGTACACGCATGTTATACTGGTACACGTACACGCATGTTATACTGGTACACGTACACGCATGTTATACTGGTACACGTACACGCATGTTATACTGGTACACGTACACGCATGTTATACTGGTACACGTACACGCAAGTTATACTGGTACACGTACACGCATGTTATACTGGTACACGCATGTTATACTGGTACACGTACACGCATGTTATACTGGTACACGTACACGCATGTTATACTGGTACACGTACACGCATGTTATACTGGTACACGTACACGCATGTTATACTGGTACACATACACGCATGTTATACTGGTACACGTACACACATGTTATACTGGTACATGTACACACATGTTATACTGGTACATGTACATACATGTTATACTGGTACATGTACACGCATGTTATACTGGTACATGTACACACATGTTATACTGGTACATGTACACACATGTTATACTGGTACATGTACACACATGTTATACTGGTACATGTACACACATGTTATACTGGTACATGTACACACATGTTATACTGGTACATGTACACACATGTTATACTGGTACATGTACACACGTTATACTGGTACATGTACACGCATGTTATACTGGTACATGTACACGCATGTTATACTGGTACATGTACACGCATGTTATACTGGTACATGTACACACATGTTATACTGGTAAACAGTACATGTACACTTATTCATGACCCATGTAGATCTGGCTCAGGCATCATACAAGCATGTGTGAGGAGTGGCATGCCCTCAAGTACCTGAGTAAAAACCACTGAGCTCATGTGAGTGAGGGGATGGTCAGGGGTGAAAGGACTGAAGGGGGTAGTAAGACAGGCAGAGACTGAGTCCCACCTACAATAGACAGCATGACAGAGCCCAAAATGTCCCGCAGAGAAGCCCCGGAGATTGGTGGCATCGACGACACCCTGCCCTGCAACCAAGGCAACCCACACTAACTCTGACTCTATCTTTACACATGCACACACAAGAGCAAGACCGTGGTACTAAAAACTCCAGTGTTCAGTCAGAATGGCTTTGGGACGTTTAAATCCATTCTTACTTATACCATGCTTGAAAATCACTGTCTGGTTGTTCACTGCACCTTCAGTAAACCAACACTAGCCCTAAAGAGTCTTCCATGTGTGTTCTTTACCATGCTCAAAGCCTCAACCAGAGAAACCTCTGTCTCAAGTACATCCTGCAAATATGACAAGTTATTGTTTGAAACAAGCCTGTTTTTTTTTTACATATTATCACATGAAGAGAGTTCAGATACGAGACTGCAGTCCAGGAGCGAGGGCAATACTGGATGCTCCTTTGTACAGTTACTGTAACACAACTATTACATTTAAATTGGACAGGTCCCTTTAGGGTGGCAATGTATTAGATCCTTTTTGGCCTAATTTGACCAACATTTATATTTACGGCTTAAGGTCGTCAGAGAGATTATTTACATTTACATTTATTCATTTAGCTGACGCTTTTATCCAAAGTGACTTACATTGTTCTAATGTAATTACCAGTGTTACAGCCACTGGAGGTAAGGTGGGTTAAGTGTCTTGCCCAAGGACACAATGACAGTATGAACTGTGGGGAGAGTGGGAATCGAACCGCCTACCTTCTGGTCGAAGGACGAGCACTCTAACACATTTCAAACTGCTGTCCCTGACAGGTTCCTCAATTACTCTCTCTCTGACAGTCATTGATGCATCAAGTTAAAACAAATGAAATCAAAGGCATTCATTAGGATTCTAAAAAGCCCTGTTTAATCAAGCTCAGTGTAGACAGTTATAAAGATATCTACATTTAAAAACAACAATACAACTTGATCCAGTTTCTTTGAGATCTTGTGTCTGTGGATCTTATAATTATTTTAGAATGTGGTCTTTTGTTCTTAAACTGTTACAAATGTCTGATGAGCAGCAAGTCCAATTTTGATTCATTCCACTTTAATCAATTAATAGAATTAACATATTTTTAATTTTCACTGGGCCTTTTGCAAAATCACTCAACTGTCCGGGTACAAAGAATCAAAATATCAAACATAGTATAATAACTGTTGAAGCATTAAACAACACTGTTCATAGAGATCACTTACTGAAGTTCTGATGGACGTCAGGGTTTTTAATTTCTGCAGGAGTTGCTGGCTCTGAGGAGAAAAATGCTTAGTTGAAAATGAATGAATAATTTTGATGTCATTTTAAAAAATATTACCATGATGTACATCTATTACCAGAGCTGTGGCATGTTGGATCTTCTGGACAATACCGTTGTGTCCCAGGTACTGCAGTGAGAGCCACAAAGGCAAGGCTCGCAGCTTCTCTACAGGCTGGCTGGACGTCAGACCTGCCGCCAGACACTGCAGACACCAGTACAGTCACCGTCAGACAAAGTATAAACCTGCTGTCAAAGATTCAGTCTTAAACCTTACCATCTTACTTTCCAAAGGTGAAACTAGTGACGTTATCTTAACAAAAACAAGGCTGGAGAATAAAATCCCAGGGACCCGTCTATTAGCACAATCATTGATAATTGATAAGAGAATAGACGGGCGGTATCCTTCTCTTTAGTGAATGCTCCCAGTTCCCAGAGTTAATTCCTTTGTTATTTCAGCACCAAGTACTTAGTAAGACTACATGTTTTGAAAACCTCACTACTGCGTCATAAAATTTGGCAGCTTTATAACTCTTTTAGAGAACTGGTCACAGAGGGACAATTATCTATTAGGATTATTTCTTTTATTTGAGAAGCCACCCATTTAAAAACTGGCTAAAACCCTATAGAGTCAGGCCATATTTGTTTCATCCATTGGCAACTTCTGTCACTTTTCATTCACAACAGATTACGGTACGTACATTTTAGAAATGTGTAAACCTACTACTTTAATACTGGCATAACAGTGAGCGTGTGCATACCAGGACTGGGTCTTCGTGTCTGTAAAGGGTGACAGCGGTTACAGCAGGCAGTCCAAGCCACAGACCTGGAGTCAGAGTCATGCTGTCACTCCTTGTGGCAGACTAATGAGGACAACAATACCATTAACACACTTAAGTCAGCAGAAACTTGCAGAAGCAGAATGCAGCAACAGAACTTTCCACTGTGGAAATAATGAAATGGACACACTAAAAAAAGGCTTACGTTAAGCAAATAATTCCTAACCCAAAATTTGAAAACAGGCTAAAAGTCAAATCAAATACATAATAACTACTAACTATGACAAAAATCTGAATAATAGTGATTCATTCTCCACCATGGCTCAATAACCATTAATTCATTAAACCTATTTTTTTTTTTTTTTTTTTTATAAAGAAAGAAGGAGCAGTTACACTGTGCATAGTCATCCTTAATAAAATCCAATACAATGCAAATACAAGAGTACCAATAAGAGTAACTCAGTACTTCAAAGTAAGTACATAATAGCAGACTCACCATAACAGGAGAGGTGATGTGTGCCAGTGTCAAGGTGGCCAAGTTCACTCTGAGGAGTCAATTACAAATTAGTATTCTGTTAGGAAGGCTACAGTACAACCAAATTCACATTTTGGTTGGGGAAGGGGTTAGTGTAATTCCTATAAAACCCAGCTGTCAGATTTTTGAGGCTTGAATTTGTAGTTTTCCAGAGGCCACTGAAACATCAAAAAGGTACATAATAGTGTGCTTTGGTAACACAAAAGAAAAATACCCTGCCACCAACATCTCTCTGAGACAACTCGCATCCTCAAACATCGCATTGCCGGCATTAAGTCAGACCTGTTCCCGGTGCATGTTGGACTCCGGCAGGGCTGCCCTTTGTCACCGGTCCTGTTCATTATCTTTATGGACAGGATTTCTAGGCGCAGCCAGGGGCCGGAGGGAGTCTGGTTTGGGACCACAGGATCTCGTCTCTGCTTTTTGCAGATGATGTTGTCCTGTTGGGTCCATCAAGCCAGGACCTTCAGTGTGCACTGGGACGGTTTGTCTGAGACCATGGTTCTCAGTCGGAAAAGGGTGGCTTGTCCCCTTCAGGTTGGTGGAGAGCTCCTGCCTCAAGTGGAGGAGTTCAAGTATCTTGGGGTCTTGTTCACGAGTGAGGGAAGGAGGGAACGTGAGATTGACAGACGGATCGGTGCAGCTTCTGCAGTGATGCGGTCGATGTACCGGTCTGTCGTGGTGAAGAAGGAGCTGAGCTGTAAGGCAAAGCTCTCGATTTACCGGTCAATCTACGTTCCTACTCTCACCTATGTTCTTTACTCTACTCTCAGTTGTGGCTAAATATTCTAATATTCAATAATATATAGTAATATAGTATATTAAAAAAATAAAAACTATTTTGCCGATTATTTATTCATTCATTTTCTACCGCTCAGCCCCGTTAGGGGTCGTGGGTGACTGAGGCGGGGTACACAATGGCGAGTTAGTCGCAGGACTGACATTTAGAGACAGACAACCATTAACCTATACATGCATGTCTTTGGACGGTGGAAGGAAGCTGGAGTACTCAGAGAGAACCCACAGTAACACGGGAGGGAACAAGCAGATTCCTCACAAAGACCGGAGTCGGCCGAGGGTGTTTGAGCCGTTTTTACACAGATCACAATCGGCAGTGTTTTTGTTAGCTGCAGTAAAATAAGACTACACGGCCCTCACTTCTGCCGCCGAGTGAAATATTTATTTTAGCTTAAATATTCAAATGTTTTATTTGTGAAAAATGCCCATTCTGAGGAGCTTGGCCACTCGGGGTGGCTCAGAGTAGAGCCGCTGCTCCTCCTCATCAAGAGGAGTTAGCTGAGGCTCAGGCATCTGTTCCAGATGTCTCCTGGACTCCTTCCCAGGGAGGTGTTCCAGGCGCGTTCCACCGGGGAAGACCTAGGACGCACCGAAGGGACTGTGTCTCTCGGCTGGCCTGGGAATGCCTTGGTATTCTTCCAGAAGAGCTGGAGGAGGTGTCTGGGGAGAGGGGAAGTCTGGGCGTCTCTGCTTAGACTGCTGCCCCCGCGACCCGGCCCCAGATAAGTGGTAGAAGATGGATGGACATCTTCAAACATGGTCTATACTTTTTTTTATTTGTACATCAACCGATGGTAAGGGAATTATAATTCTCCATTTGTTCAACCTTGTGCATGTCTGTGAAGGTTCTCAGTCATTCAGGTCTTCCTGAAGAAAAGGTTAAAGCAAAAAAGCATCTAAACTCAGTTTAAGGTGAAGACGCCCAAATTTTTTCCTTTGCAATTGAAAAGAAATACTCTGCTTCATTTTGTTGTGACGAGGTAGCGCCTAAGTGGCATGAACTTAAACTGTTTGACCCAGCCTTTTCAAAAATTAGACTAGTTGTGGACTTATAAAGTGTGGAAATGTGCACAAATGCACAAACCTACCTGAACCACCCCTTGCCCCACTTTGGGAACCAATGTTCTAGAGTAAAACTGTTTTTATTTAGGTTTCAAAACACTGTTGTAAATACAAGGCAACATGAATCTGAGGCCACCTTCTCTGTTCAGAGAGAAAAGGCAATCCAGATGGTTTGAGAGGGGTGTGAAATAAGCCATTTTTGTTATAATGGAAAAAACCCTCTCTGAACAGAGGAGGTGGCCTCAGGTTCATGTTGCCTAGTATTTCAAAACAGTATGACAACACTGTCAATTGAACAGTGAGATAACTCTCACTTCAGAGCTGACGACTATGAGACCAGAACAGCCTGGTCCTATCAGGTTTAGTTTCAGGTTAAACCCTTCTTATAGAGATATTAGCTCAGCTCTCCTACCAGTTGATCTCAGAATTGATAAAGTCTTGGAATTAGAGACAAAACGACTTTACCTTGAAAAGTAAGTCCAGATGTTTTAACCTTTTCTTCAACCTTGTACAAAAAATATATATTTTTGTGAATTAACAGCAGTGACCCACCCCTCCACATGGAGCCACATGTTGTACTGTTCACATAGATCCTTTAGACGAGCCAGTTTGTCTGTATGTCCTGCTCCTGGGGTGCCTGTGCAGAAAACACAAGTAACATCTTTTGGTTATATTTACATTTACATTTACATTTATTCATTTAGCTGACGCTTTTATCCAAAGCGACTTACATTGTTCTAATGTAATTACCAGTGTTACAGTCACTGGAGGCAAGGTGGGTTAAGTGTCTTGCCCAAGGACACAACGACCGTATGAACTGTGGGGAGAGTGGGAATCGAACCGCCTACCTTCCGGTTGAAGGACGACCGCTCTACCCACTGAGCTACTGCCGCTATATATAGCTATATATATATATATATTTCAGTTTCAATCAAGCATATACACATGTGCTTGATGCTATATATATATATATATATATATATATATATATATTAGAGCTGGGCAAGTTAACGCGTTATTTTTGCGTTAACGCATTGATGAATTAACGCCGACAATTATTTTATCGCGCGTTAACGTCGGCTGATTAGTATGGTGAAAGATGTTGGTCTGAAGAACATTCTTAGGATCGCAACGAATGACATCACGTATGAGCCGCCCTCATCCAGTGCTTTAAGTGGGCTGGAGTATGTGAGCGGAGCTGAGCGGGAAGAATTTGCGCTCCACGCTCAAAATATTTCATAATGACTCCGCTCAAGCTCCGCTCTGGGTGTACAATTTTCCGCTCCTCGCTCCAGTCTCTTTTTTTTTTTTTTTTTTTTTTTAATAACACCAGTGTCTGATCAGAAGATGCAGGGACTCCTGGCTCGTAAATGGTAATTGAGCGATAGTGGAGCGTTTCGGAGTGGGAGAAAATCACAACGTTCCAACATTTAAAAAATCCGCTCCTCGCACCTGGCAAAATCACACAACATCTGTGGACATCTGTTTTAATATAGGTTTTAATCCTTTGTCTGAGCTGCGGCTTTCCAGAGCGCCATTAACAATGCACACTTCCTAATTTGTCCCACCGACAGCAGAGACTACATTACCCATACACCCTTGAGTTTTACAAGTGAAACGTGCACAACTCAACTCATCGTGGCCGGAGAGGGTGTGTGAAACGCGTGGGAACTGTATTCACATACACATGTAATGAAAACACAAGAGAGACATTTATATTGTTTATATTGTCATATTGTTATGATTGAGGCTCTGGACATAACATGTTTTTCTATAACAAACTAAACAAAATATTAATGCCCTGGCAGTGGCAAATATTTTTGGATTTAATATTTAATTTGATTACATTGTTTAAGTTGAGATTTACAAGAAATATTTTAACTGCCACTAACCTTTAACTGCTGTAAAAAGTGTTCTTTTAAAATGAAAGTATGCAGTACACCAATTTTTAATTCATTATTAAATTTTGTGTATAATGCGATTAATCGCAGAACATTGTGCGATTAATCGCGATTAAATGCATTAATCGTTGCCCAGCGCTATATATATATATATATATATATATATATATAGCATCAAGCACATGTGTATATGCTTGATTGAAACTGAAAGGACAAGGTTGCACTTTGTAGTGTTTAGCCTCAATGTGTTAAAGTACCTGCATTTGCAATTAAGAGCAGTGGAAGCTTTCCCATTTCTGCATCCTCTTTGATCAATTTGTCCAATAAAGCCACATCCTGAAGGAGAAGCAGAACAAAAACAAACAAAAATGAATATACACTTTTCACTGGAGCCTGACAGTTGTATTCATTTTCTTCTTGTATTGACCTACAATTTGGTGCTGAGATCCGAAGATAGTGTTGCATGGTACAGTGCACAAGCTGGAGAGAGGCAGGCCGAGCTAACGGGATAGGAATGAAAGAACAGTGTTACGCTGTATTCTGTCAGTATATACTATAATAAAAGGTTCTTTAAGTTTTAGTTGGCTATTACAACAACTCCAAGCAGAAATGTGTTAATGTGTCAATTTAGTGTTTTGTGGTTCTTTAAAAGGATACTAATCTAGCTATTAAAAAGTATTTTATCTTTGGCATTTTTGCTTATTTTTTAAAAGTGATAAAAATGTAATCTAGAAAAGAAACAGGGAGTGAAAACCTAGTTAAGTGGTACGCACTCGACCATGTGAGCCAGAGATATCTGTTTACATACAAAAGGGAGTTAAAGTGAAGGAAAAAAGACATGAATGTGGTAGGAACCAACCAGCTGTTGGTTTGATGCAGTGTCACAGTGTGACTGCTGTATGGAAAAGAGAAGACCTATTCTATATCTAATAAATAACTGACAGTATGCCAACTGAAATTTATATTAACAAGGCTGCCCCTTTTGTTTGTTCTCTTATTATTATTATTATTATTATTATTATTATTATTGGTGTTGCATTTCTGCTGATGTTTTTTTGCAAATAAATATAGTATCTCTAAACTTATAAAACAGACATAAAAAGCGTAGTTTGAACTGGTTTTCATTTAAAATCTTTGATTATTTCTGTGTTGGGTGTAAGTGGCGCAAAAAGGGGGTATGCGCTATATGTGCCAAAGCGATGGTATAAAAAAAAAAATGTTTTTTATATATATTTTTTAATAAT
Organism: Perccottus glenii; assembly: GCA_024416835.2. Lineage (NCBI taxonomy): Eukaryota > Metazoa > Chordata > Actinopteri > Gobiiformes > Odontobutidae > Perccottus > Perccottus glenii. The sequence goes on from CM044553.2 coordinate 31,897,592, forward strand.
TTTTTTTTTGTGGTATTTCCTAAATGTAGCTTAGCTGCTGTTGTGTGTTTCTAAATCATTTGAGTATTTCCTCAATACTATATAACATTTTAGAGGACTAACAGTAGTAGCTACAGTAGGCGCCCTCATTCGATTCCATAAATAGAATTAATAGAATATCATGAGTGGGCGTGGCTGGCGGGGCGCCGTGAGCGCGCTGAGTGAGCAGGTAACATACAGTTGTTACAGTACGCACACAGTTGTCTTTGAAAGATGGATAAAGCAAAAAAGCTGTCGGGGATAAAAAAAAGGAGATGCGTGTCAAGGTATGGGACAGCTGATAAACAAGTGGATGGTGAAAGGCAACAGGTAGGATTTAAAGTAGGGATGCACCGATGCATCGGCTGAACATCGGTAACGGCCGATATTTGCCTCGTTAAATGCCATCGGCCATCGGGAAATAAAAATGACATTCGCCGATGTCTGATGAGATACCGCGTCCGAGACGGGAGAGGGCGCCCGCTCACTCTCCGTCCTCAGTAACTCAGATTAAACAAAGAAGATGGCGGTCGTGTGGCAATATTTTACAGTTTCAGAGAAAGATCAGCGTTTTGCAGTTTGCAATACGTGTTCCGTTGAAATTTCAAGAGGGGGGGCTGTAAAAAAGTCATTTAACACAACAAATCTCATTGTACATTTGAAAAGCAGGCACGAGGCGGTGTACGGCGATTACCTGCAAGCTGACCAAAAACGGAAAAATGAAGCCGCCAAGAAAGCGCAAACCCCCGCTAAGACTCAGACTTCAATTGACACGGCATTTGAGAAAGCCAAACAGCTGCCTCCAGACAGCGCCAAAGCAAAACAAATAACAAACAAGGTGATGGAGTTCATCGCTTTAGATGACCAGCCTTTCTCTGTAGTGGAGGGCGTGGGTTTAGGCCAGAGATACAGCAGGTGACTTATGTGTCATTAATGATCAGAAGTGGAGGTACTGTGTTTGTTTTATAAGATGCCCCATGTTCCAGCCTGTGAGTTCTCAAACACTGTAATGTTTTATTCTGTATGAAAAAAAACACAAGTTGAAAGATAGCCCTTTATGTTTGTATTTATGAATAACAATTTATTTTAATAGCATAATTTATTTCACTTGTTTTTGCATTCACACTTGATGTATTTTTTTTTTATTTATCAGAAAAAAAATGTTTTATTGGGCCATGAAAATAATCTCATTGACTAAGTTTTTGTTTATCAGGCTAAAACCACTCAAATAATTTTGATGGGCAATGTACTGAAACAATCTTTTCATTGATTAGCAGTCAAATGTTTTTGAATGTTATTTTTCAGAAAAGTAAAGAACTTGTCATAAATAAGGTTATAACTAATGTCAACCAGAAAGTGACATTAAAAGTTGTTTGTGTTCCATAAATTGGTCTGATTGAATTTGTGCTCATTCTAGGATAGTGTGATCAAGAGCCGAAAGACTTGTATGTTTCCGTGGCACAAATGAATAAATAAATATCGGCCAAGATGTTATGTTAAACATCGGTATCGGCCCAGAATTTCCCAATCGGTGCATCCCTAATTTAAAGTGAGACCTCTGGAGGCTTGCAATATTAATGTTAACAGACTAGCTAGCGTTTGCTAACACTGGGAATGCAGCAGCCAAATGGGGTTTAAATTAAGGCTAGCTTAATATTCAAAACTGAGGTTACCGAGCTGAAAACTGGAAAATATAAGGCAGCATGCCATGTACAATAAACAACTAATCCACACTGGATATTCATAGCTTCTCAAGGGGGATTCGAACCTGGGTACCCCATGTGAAAAGGCCTGTCTTAACCAGCTGAGCTATTTGAGCAGTTTATACAATAATAATAATAATTATTAATATAAAATAAACCTTTATTATTTACAGCCCATACATAATTTTGTTTGGCTCACTTCATTTTTTATTTTTATTTTTTGGTTGGGGGGGCACAAAATTGTTGCTGCATACCCCTCTTGCACTGGGTAGTTGCGCCCCTGTTGGGTGTAACCGTCCTACCTGGCTGCAAAGGTGCTGTCCAAGTCCAGGCCTGGAGGAGGCGCTCAGGTAAATGACAGGCTGTTTAGAGCTAAGGACTGCATACCCCTCTGAGGCATATTCTTCATATCGAGCATTGATGACCAGACGACACACTTTGACCAGGCCGTCCCTGTCGTCTTCGTGAAAGTAGGCTGAGGCGTTCTCATACCTGCGGGACAAGTTTGAGCAGGTCAGGAGGAATCACAGCACCTTATCCTACAGTATTTCCTCAGCATATTTTGCTACAACTGTAAAGGCAATTTTGCATTTTATTTTATTGCTTTTTTGCCAACAGTGAATTTTCCCACAAGGATAATAAAAATAATTGATTTATATAGTTGCCAGGATGATATCTAACATAATCATCACATTGTTGTATTATAGATCAGAATGAATGGGCAGGTGAAAAAAAACATGGTCCTGGGAAAAAAAAAAAAAAATCCTCTTTTGCACTTTTATAAGCCATAGTCATTACTACATTATTACTATACGTTTTGTGTTTTTTTTACATTTACATTTATTCCTTTAGCTTTTATCCAAAGCAACTTACAAGAAGCTTCCATTCAACAGTGTTACAGCTGGAACACCACAGGAGGCAAGGTGGGTGGGTGGGCAAGTGTCACAACGACAGTATGAACTGTGGGGAGAGTGAGGGACAACCGCTCTACCACTGAGCCACTGTACAAGGATACATATACAGTTACACTCAACATAAGTTACCCTGGCAGAATTTGTAATTTCTTGGTCAGAGAATATGAAGTGGTTAGTGAAGCCATTTATTGTCAAACAATTGTGTTTACAGTTTTTAAATCATAATGACAACAGAAATTACCCAAATGACCCTGATCTAAAGTTTACATACCCCAGTTCTTATTGCACCTTTAACATCAGTAACAGCTTAAATGTCTTTTGTGGTCGTTGTGGATGAGGCTCTTTATTTTCTCAGATGGTAAAGCTGCCCATTCTTTTTGACAAAAAGCCTCCAGTTCCTGTAAATTCTTAATAATAATAATAATAATAATAATAATAAACTAAGGGGTGCATGTGGCAGAGTGGTTAGCACTCCTGCCTCACAGCAAGAAGGTTGTGAGTTCAAAACCCGGCCGACTCAAACATTCTCGAATGACTCCAGTCTTTCTGTGAGAAGTCTGCATGTCCTCCACGTGTTACCGTGGGTTCTCTCCGGGTACTCCGGCTTCCTCCCACCGTCCAAAGACATGCGTGTTTAGGTCAATTGGCAACTCTAAAGTGTCCCTAGTGAATGAATGTGAGAGTGAATGGTTGTTTGTCACTGTCTATGTCTAAATGTCAGCCCTGCGACTAACTGGCCACTGTCCAGGGTGTACCCTGCCTCAGGCCCAAAGCTGCTGGGATAGGCTCCAGTCACCCACGACCCCTAACGGGACAAAGCGGTAGAAAATGAATGAATAATAAACTTTATTTTATAAAGCGCCTTTAAAGGCAACTTCTCAAAGCGCTGTAAAAAAACAAGCAATACAAAGTTCAAACAATTCAAAGTAACATCAACTATCAAATGCTAATTTAAAAAAATAAGTCTTAAGTCTACCTTTAAAAAAGTCATAGCCCTGTGCTTCCCTGAGATCAGGAGGCAGAGAATTCCAAAGGACAGGAGCATAGGAAGAAAAGGCCCTGTCACCCATAGATCGTAGGCGTGTTTGAGGAACAGCCAACAAGTTGGATTGTGATGAACGCAGTCTCCGAGTTGGGGTGTAGGAAGTTAACAACTCAGATAAATAATAAGGGGCCAAGCCATGCAATGCTTTATATGTCAGCATCATAATTTTAAAATCTACTCTGAATCGGACTGGGAGCCAGTGTAAAGACTCCAAAACTGGAGTGATGTGATTGCAAACCCTGGTCCCAGTCAGTATCCTGGCGGCCGAATTTTGAACATATTGTAGTTTGTTAAGTGTGGATTTAGAGACTCCGGCTAGAAGGGCGTTACAGTAAGTTACAGTTCTTGGTCTGTCTTGCATGAACTGCACGTTTGAGATCTCCTCAGAGTGGTTCAATGTTACTGAGACCAGTCCAGAACCTTCACTTTTTCACTTTATGCTGCTGTGGCCAATGACAGGTCGACTTGGTCTTGTGCTTTGGATCGTTGTCATGTTGGAACGTCCAAGTACGTCCCATGTGCAGATTCTGGGCTGATGAGTGCAAATTTTTCTCCAGTATTTTCTGGTAACATGCTGCATTCATCTTGCCATCAATTTTGACCAAGTTTCCTGTGCCACATCCCCAAAACATCAGCAATCCACTTCCATGTTTCACAGTAGGAATGGTGTACCTTTCATCATTGGCCTTGTTGACTCCTCTCCAAGTGTAATGTTTATGGTAGTGGCCAAAACGTTATTTTGCTCTCATCACTCCAAATAACTTTGTTCCAGAAGTTTTGAGGCTTGTCTCTGTGCTGTTTGGAGTATTGTAGGTGGGATGCTTTGTGGCATTTGTGTAGTAATGGCTTTCTTCTGACGACTCGACCAGGCAGCCCATTTTTCTTCAAGTGCCTCCTTATTGTGCATCTTGAAACAGACACACCACTTTTTTTCCTGTATTTCATCTACATTTACATTTAGTCATTTAGCAGACGCTTTTATCCAAAGCGACTTACAAGTGAGGATGACAATGGAAGCAATTTTAACAACACAAGGTACAAAAAGCATAAGTGCACAAAAAAACTAGTCAGTTTAAACCCAGCGCAGTATACAATGCTAAGGATACAATGATTTTTTTTATTTATTTATTTATTTTTTTTATAGAAAGGAATCGATAGAAAGGAAGTAGGATTCAGTGTTTGTCAGTCAGGTGTTGACGGAAGAGATGTGTTTTCAGGTGTTTTTTAAAGATGGCTACAGAATCTGCTGATCTTGTAGCAGCAGTAGATCATTCCACCAATGTGGAACAGATCCAGAGAAGGTACGTGAGAGTGATTTTGTACCTTTTTGGGACGGTACCACCAGACGTTGTTCATTTGCAGAGCGCAGGGATCTGGTAGGAACGTAGGTCTGTATAAGTGAGTGGAGATATGGGGGTGCAGAACCATTTTACATTTACATTTATTCATTTAGCAGACGCTTTTATCCAAAGCGACTTACATTACATTACATTACCAGTGTTACAGTCACTGGAGGCAAGGTGGGTTAAGTGTCTTGCCCAAGGACACAACGACAGTATGAACTGTGGGGAGAGTGGGAATCGAACCGCCTACCTTCCGGTTGAAAGACGACCGCTCTACCCACTGAGCTACTGCCGCCCCATCAACCAGAGGTGGTCTTGTAGGCCAAGAGCATAGCTTTGAACTTGATGCGGGCGTCAACCGGGAGCCAGTGTAACCTAATGAATAGAGGAGATACGTGCGCTCTCTTCGGTTCATTAAAGACCACTCTTGCCGCTGCATTCTGGATCAGCTGCAGAGGTTTGGTTGTGCAGGCGGGGAGTCCAGCCAGTAGAGCATTGCAATAGTCCAGTTTGGACAAGACAAGAGCCTGGACTAGAATTTGCGTGGAGTGCTCCGATAGGAAAGGTCTAATTTTTCTAATGTTGTAGAGGATGAATCTACAGGACCGGGTGGTGCTGGCGACATGACTTGTGAAGTTTAGCTGATCATCAATTACCACTCCCAGATTTCTGGCAGTGCTGGACGGTGTAATGGTTGATGGGCCTAGTTGAATGGAGAGGTTGTGGTGGGTCTTTGGATGGGCCGGAAACACAAGCAGTTCTGTTTTTGCAAGGTTCAGCTGCAGGTGATGGTCCTTCATCCAAAGTGAGATGTCGCTCAGACATGCCGACGCGAGCAGAGACCGTCGAATCGTCAGGATGAAATGACAGGTGGAGTTGAGTGTCATCTGCAGCAGTGATAGGAAAAGCCATGCTTCTGGATGACAGAGCCAAGGGATGTCATGTATATGGAAAAGAGTAGCGGTCCGAGCACTGAGCCCTGTGGCACCCTGTATTGAGATGTTGGGACTCAGAGACCTCATTTCTCCAGGATACTCTGAATGACCTATCCGAGAGGTAAGACTTGAACCATTGCAACGCCATTCCAGAGACACCCATCGCCCTGAGAGAGGACAGGAGGATGTGATGATTAACAGTGTCAAAAGCAGCAGACAGATCCAGTAAGATGAGTACAGATGACTTGGATGTTGCCTTTGCCAGTCTCAGAGCGATGACTGAGAGCAGGGCAGTTTCGTGGAATGACCGCTCTTGAACCCAGACTGGTTCTGGTCTAGGAGGTTGTTCCGTGTGAGAAAGGATGAGAGCTGAGTAAACACAACTCGCTCCAGAGCTTTGGCAATGAAGGGAAGGAGGAGGAAACCGGTCTGTAGTTTTCAAGCAGAGTAGGGTTAAGAGTGGGTTTCTTCAGTAGTGGTGTGATGCGGGCCTCTTTGAAAGCTGTGGGGAAGGACCCAGTGGAAAGAGATGAGTTGATGATGTGGGTGAGAGCAGGCACGACAGATGGAGAGATGGCCTGAAGGAGATGTGTGGGGATGGGATCCAGCGGGCAGGTAGTAGGGTGGTTAGAACTAATGACCTTGGAAACATCTGCTTCAGTTAGAGGAGAGAAGGAAGTGAGCAAACACATATCAGGGGTCTGAATGAGCTCGACAGGTGGTGGCGCAGAGAACTGACTGCTGATGGCGGTCGTTTTCTTTACAAAGAAAGACGCAAATCATCAGCTGTTAGATCCGATGAAGGTGGGGAGCAGGCGGACAAAGGAGGCGGAAAAGGTTCTAAAGAGAGTGCGCGAGTCAGGTGAGTTGATTAACCTAGAATGGTAGTAGACAGTTTTTGCAGAGGTGACATCAGCGGAGAAAGTAGAGAGGAGAGACTGGTAGATAGAGAGGTTAGTAGGATCTTTAGACTTGCGCCATTTTCTCTCAGCTGACCGGAGGCTGGCGCGGTGCTCGCGTAGAACATCGGATAACCAGGGGGCAGACGGGGATGTACGGGCTGGTCTAGATGTAAGGGGGCATAAGTTGTCCAAGCAGGATGTAGCGTGGAGCACAGAGTGTCGGTGGCGGTGTTAGTGTTTAAAAGAGAGCTCCTCAGAAGAGGAGCGCAGAAGAGACAGCAGAGGAAAACGGGAGGGACTGAGTGCAGGTTGCGTCGGAAAGTGACCAGCGGTAAAACAATTGCAGTGTCTGGAGAAGTTAGGTCAAGGTCGAGAGTAATGAAGAAATGATCGGAAGTGTGCAGTGGCGTGACGTGAGTGTGCTGAGTGGAGCAGTATCTTATGTAGATAAGATCTAGTTGGTTACCAGACTTGTGGGTTGCCGATGTGGAAACCTGCTTGAGGTCAAATGATGCAGTTAGGTTAATGAAGTTAGCAGCCTGTGGCTTTTCAAGGTGGATGTTGAAGTCTCCTAATACCACCAGAGGGGTACCATCGTCAGGGAAGGATGAAAGAAGCGCATCCAACTCCTCCAAGAAATGTCCAAGCTGACCTGGGGGCCGATAGATAACTACAAAATGACTTTTAACAGGGTGGGTGATGGTAACAGCATCATCTGAAGTTATTTGTGGGTTTTTTCTTTGCATCCCAAACAATTTTCTTGGCAGTTGTGGCTGAAATCTTTGTTGGTCTGCATGACTTTGGTTTGAACAGAATCCCTCATTTTCTTTATTAGAGTTTGAACACTGCATTTTTAAATCCTTGGATATCTTTTTATAACCTTTTCTTTTTTTATACAGTTAAGTTACTATTTCTCACAGATCCTTTGACAATTTGCTTTCTCCATGACTCAGACAGAAACATCAGCAGCACTGGATGAAAGAGGCAAGGTTCTGTCAGGAGCCCAGAAACTCACTGACCTTTTAAACACACACTGATTACAAACAGGTCACAGGTGAGAATGGTTACCTTTAGAAGCCATTCAAACCTGTTTGTGTCACTTGTGCATGTTCTCAGAACAAAGTCACCAGTGTGTGTAAAACTTTGATCAGGGTCATTTGGGTAGTTTCTGTTTCATTATGATTTATGAAGCGTAAACACAATTGTTTGACAATAAATTGCTTCACCCAACCACTAACTATGAGTGGAAAAAAAGGTTTTTGTGTATATTAATCTAATTAATTTATATAAAATAGCCCAAACTAAATAGATAAAAATCACAAATTCTAGTATGTAAACTTATGAGAACAACTGTACATAGTGTAAACCAAGACCATGCTCAATTTCTTAGTTTTATATGTCTCAACAACAGTGTTTAGTGTCTTTAGCCCCAGGAAGAGAGAGGTAATGATGTTTTTGGGTCCAGCTGGACTTTTTTTTTATTCATTTTGTTTATTGGAACTAACTAATTTCTCTTCTCTTTCTCTCTAACTAATTTGAGAGATCTTTAATATCCGATTATTCTATTATCTTTACCGTCACAGATTTGAGGGGAGTTTCCCTGGGGCTTTTAGATCTTTGCTTATATTTAAACCTAGATCCAACAACACTTGAGTTATATTAGTGATGTTGAGCCTGGGTTGTTTGGAAACCCTCATTCACAACGTTAAATACTGATGACGTGGATGACGTTTTAACAAATGCACAGCCACTGTAGTTAGATTACCTAAACAGTCTGCAGAGCCACAGTGTAGTGTCAGACAGGATGCGTGTGGTGATCTTCCTGAGTCTGTCCCGGTCCAGGACAGAGATATACGCAGCCAGACTGTGACCCAACAGCGCCATGTGGCCCTGTTCACCAACATTCTGCATCCTGCAGAGGACACCAGCAGGGTTATTGTGCAAAATTATATTCCTTCTTGTATTGTTTTAACACTCCTTTAACAGGCTCTACATACTGACGACTGGGTGTCTGATCTTCTTCCTCCTCTTCATGAATGAGGTTGTGAACAAGGTGCAGTATTGTAGTAACATCGTGACCACTACAAATAAAAAGATTTAAATTAAAAAAAAAACAAAAAAAAAACAACACAGATTTAAATACTACAACACTCAGCTTTCGGGCGTTCTCCCCCTTGATGGGAACAGGAACTCTCTGTAAATATCGTTACGCACCAAATGCTAGTGGCGACTAATCCATTATTCTCTGAAAAATGTTGGAAAATGAAGAGAAAGGATATGCTAGAAAAACTACATGTAAGATGCATTTTTACTATTGTAGATGCACTTAAGATTTTGTCACATTTACAATTAAAGGCATATGTGGCAAACAATTTATTCTCACACATCTGGAGTTATCCCAGACCAGTGACATTTTAAGTGATCTAAAAAGAACTAACTCTTAACTTCAATGTCTGTATTACACTACAGGTCTAGATTTAGAGTGTCATGCTTCCACAACAAATGCTGAATTTAAATTGAACTTAAAATCTGTTATGACAATGAAAAGCCATTGAAATGGCAGACTCTCGGTGTGAACACACAAATCAAGTGGAGGTTGGTAGGGCAAGGGAGTAGAGATTAGATTCCAAAAGTCCCGGACTCTATGCCTTACTCTCCCTGCAGTGGGCCAGGAATGGTGGTTCTACTGAAGCGATGCCTCTCTGTGGTTGAATTCACCTCTCTGCATAAAGACAAGCATCAAACACTTCAGTTTTCCACATTATAGTATAAATACAGCAAAGCTTTTATTGTTTACATTTACATTTTATTCATTTAGCTGACGCTTTTATCCAAAGCAACTTACATTAAGGTTCCATTCACCAGTGTTATGGCGCTTTTCCACTACACAGTACCAGCTCGACTCGACTCGCTCGACTCGGCACGCTTTTCGCTCCATTTTCCATTGCAGATAGTACCTCCACAATAGTACCTAGTCGTCATCATAGCGACGCCGCAAGAACCTGTCGTGACGTAATCTTCTACGCGACACACACCCGCTACTCACACACATAAACAATGGAGGAAATCGAGTCTATGTTTTTTTTATCCTCGGGATGTGGCTGTTTCTCACAGCAAGACAGCAAACGTTGTTTCAGGAGAGGCTGAGGGCAGCAAAAAGAAACAATGCTGATAACAGGAGAGTTTGGGAATTACTACAGAGTTCAGACTACGAGACGGATCTGTTTTTTCAAAGCCGACGCAAGAGGCTAAGTTATGCTAACGTTTACATATGTGTAAATACTATAAGTTACTACTTACAAAGTATTTGAACAACTTTATAGCTACCAGTATTACGTACTAAAATGTGTATGGTTTATGTGTTTCAGATCTGTAGAACAGCAGATCTACAACAGGAAAATATGTCGAGCACGGGTTGTGGTTGAAAACGCTTTTGGTAGACTGAAGGGAAGGTGGCGTTGTCTCATGAAAAGAAATGACTGTGATGTTACAATGGTGAAATCTATGATTCTTACTTGCTGTGCTTGCATAACCTTTGTGAGAGTCATGGAGAGGACTATGACAATGACTGGGATGCACCTGCAGCAGCAGAGCCTGTGGTGGCAGTGGCACAGGGTGTAGAGGAGGAAGGCAGTGATGTACGACAGGGTCTGATGCGTTACTTTAATTGCTAAAAAAAATAAATACATTATCGTTAAAAATGTTGTCTCTGCTGTTTTAAGGTTATCACAGTATAAAATCTGAAAATACATGGTCAAACCCTTGTACAAAAGCAAACCATCAAAAAGACACTTATTTGTAATAAGTTTCAAAAAGTTTTATTTAACCACACACATACAAATAGAACAAACTCTAATATAAATTCACAAACAACTATATACATGTTACATGTAGTGCAAACAATTTTAAAAAATGCTGTATTTAATTATTACATAATATACATTTTCAGTCCAGGGGTGGTGGAACAGCGTCCGCCGGTTCAGTGCCTGTACAAGCTGGCCCAGGATTCCCAGAAAGGCCTGGTTGAAGGACGACATTGCAGCAATCTCCTCCTCCTCAAAGCCGCTTCTAGTTCTCTTGCATGTGCTGCATCGTCGTGTACCATCGGTAATGCCGCTCTCGCTGTGTCCGGTTCAACTCCATCTGCTCCACATCAGATGTCTGCATCTCCCTCAGGACAGTCAGATGCTCCTGCTCCTCTGTCGTTTCCTCCATCCTGGACAAAAATAATTACAATGAATGAATTACAATAAAGATAAACGATTTCACGCTTTAATTCAAACGTTGTGTGCATTTGAAATTACCATGTGTACAGTATACATACAGTATACAGTACACATGGTACGCACACATTGTGTATGTCTCGAAAGTTATAAAAATACTAAACAGGTTTATTAATGAATCTTGATTCCCATAACTGGGAATGCTTCCTGTTGCTATGCAAGTACATTGACGTTATATTAATAATAATATATGATATACTAATGGGTTATAAACACGATTAATATTAATTTAATTATATTAATAAGTGTATATAGATTCACAGACAACAGGCTAGAAGGTTTTACTTTTTCTCCTATTATACTATGATGAATATTGATGATGCCGACGCTGCAGCCGATGCCAACGTGGCATCAGTGGGAGCCACAGAACCATTCTCGCTCGTCGAAAAGGAATCTTGAATAGAAAGATCATACAAAAGTCAACACACTAAAATAGCAATGGCAGGCAGCTAGCAACTAGTTAGAGCTAAAAGTTAGCGGCAATTGCTATCTGCGACACAAGTTTACAGTCTTCATTGTTATTAGTGAGCTTCAGCTTTCCAAACGCCAGTCTAAAGAAAACAAAACTCTCAAGCAGAGTGCACCTACAGGGTTAATGTAATGTAAACTTAAAACACTTACCGTCCTCCATCAGCGACTGGAGACTTCTTTGTTTACTCTTTCGTTCCTCGTTGCCCCATCAAGCTCTCGCTGGATCTTCTCTTCGGCTACCAAACAAAGAAAAGTCTGCACCTCCTCGTTTGACCACGGAGCATTTTTCCGAGTTGCCATAATACTAAAGTCTGGGACTGGGTAAATTATCACGCAATCTCTGGCCAAACTATTTAAAAATGGCGGGGTTATTCAGGATACTCCGTCTGGCTCTTGCAACGATGACGCGGTGAACAGTGACGATTCTCTCTGGCCAATCAGCAGTCTGTCGTGTGTTCACGTCACAATTTAGTATCGCCTCAGCCGGCTTAGAACCTCGCCGGAGGTGATACGAAAAAAAGGACCTGGAAGCAGGTACAGGTACAACTTTTACGCAGTGGAAAACCAAAAAAGGCGAGCCCAGTCGAGGCGAGTCGTGCTGGAACTGTGTAGTGGAAAAGCGCCATTACACTCACTGGAGGCAAGGTGGGTTAAGTGTTTTGCCCAAGGACACAACGACAGTATGAACTGTGGGGAGAGTGGGAATCGAACCGCCTACCTTCTGGTTGAAGGACAACCACTCTACCACTGAGCCACTGCGCCCCATAATACTACATAATACATAATACTCTAAAATAAAATTTCCCCAACAACCAGACTCCGGGCTAAATCCGGACCTCAAGACATTTTTCATAATTACAAGCAGTCTGAGCTGCTGTTCGAATTACAGAATGAATCCAGGACTGAACTAGCCTGGCCAGCCGCAACTAACTTTCTTTCTATTCTATACAAAGTTAGTCTGGTACCCTGTTGCTTGCATTCAATTTTCGAGACGGGGTTTACGGGCATAATGTTAACCAATCAGAGAAATGCCGCAAAAAGAGTCACATGAGTGCCGCTAGTTAATATGGCCAGCAATAGAGTGGACACCTGAGCGGTGTCATCATTTTTATACTTTGCTGGTTATCCAAAACCGAGACAAAAACAGAAATAAACGCCCTCTTGGTAGGAGTGTCCACCATGTTGAATGTTTTGGACTATCCGCGCGAGCCGAGTTACATGTGAATGACGTGGCCAGCAAACAACACCCTGCTGCAGACACACGGCTTGTGATTGGTCCGTCCGCAAAATTGCCAAGGATGTCTAATAATGTGGCGAGTTGTACATTTGTCTGTTAACTACTTTACTCTGTCGTAAGGTACTTGACTTGTTTGTCTTGCATTTTTGACCTAATTTAAACTCGAACAATGCCAGCAAACTCCATGACGTCATCAGCGCGTTAGAAACGGCTCATCCTGACGCTGTTTTTATTGTTGCTGGTGACTTCAACCATTGTAGTTTGCGGACTGTATTCCCCAAATACCACCAGCATGTTGACATTCCCACCCGTGATAAAAACACTCTTGACCACGTCTACAGCAACATACGTGGTGCATACAGGGCTGCACCCCGCCCCCACTTCGGACACTCGGACCACATTTCTTTGTTCCTGTACCCTGCTTACAGACAAAGACTGAAACAAGCACACCCTGTCACCAAACAGATCAAACTCTGGACCCCGGAGAGCGAGATCACCCTGCAGGATTGTTTTGCACTGACAGACTGGGATGTGTTTAAAGCTGCAGCCACTGTGGAGGACTCTTCCATTAGCGTACAGGATTATGCTGAGTATGTGTCTGGGTACATCAGCACTTGTGTTGATAACATCGTGCCCACCATACAAATCAGGAAGTTTCCCAACCAGAAGCCCTGGATAAACAGTCAGGTACGTCACATGCTGCGTGCTCGCTCTCTTGCATTTAGATCAGGCAATGAGAACGAGTACAAAGCTGCGACGTATGGACTGAGAAAAGCCATCACAGCGGCCAAGAGGCAGTACAGAGAGAAGCTGGACAGCTTCTACTCTACTGCTGATTCAGGGCGGATGTGGCAAGGCCTGCAGCACATCACAGACTACAGGACCACCACCAACAACATCGCATCAACAGACAGCCTGCCGGATGACCTCAACACTTTCTACGCCCGCTTTGAGGCTCCCAGCGACACTGCAGAGAGGGAGCTCACACACACCTGGATCACCCAACCCCCTCCTCCACCAACCATCTCAACAACCCAGGTACACAGAGCTCTGAGGAAGATCAACCCCGCAGCAGCAGGACCAGACAACATTCCTGGCGGGCCCTCAGAGCATGTGCCAACGAGCTGGTTGATGTTTTCACCTCCATCTTCAACCTCTCCCTCAGCCAGCGCATTGTTCCATCATGCTTCAAGACCACGACCATCGTCCCCCTGCCCAAGAAGAACCCACCCACCTGCCTGAATGACTACAGGCCAGTGGCACTCACTCCAATCATTATGAAGTGTTTTGAGAGAGTGGTGCTGGCCCACATTCAGAGCAGCATACCGACACCATTGACCCCTGCAGTATGCCTACCGCCCAACAGGTCCACCTCGGATGCAATCGCTACTGCCGTCCACTATTCCCTCTCACATCTGGAGAACAAAGACTCATACCTACGGATACTTTTTATAGACTACAGCTCCGCCTTCAACACGGTCATCCCACACAAACTCACCCACAAACTGTCCACACTTGGTTTGCACCCCACCCTCTGTGACTGGCTCCTAGATTTCCTGACTGGCAGGCCTCAGTCTGTCAGAATTGGAAATAGGACTTCAGCCAGCACCATCACAAACATTGGCACCCCACAGGGCTGTGTACTCAGCCCCATCCTTTACACCCTGTACACCTACGACTGTGTCGCCTCACAAGGACAACATCATCCTGAAGTTTGCCGACGACACCGCAGTAATAGGACGCATCGCTGGCGGTGACGAGGCAGCTTACAGGAGGGAGGTGGCCAGTCTGGTGTCATGGTGTGAAGACAACAACCTCACCCTCAACACGGACAAGACAAAGGAGATGATAGTGGACATGAGGAGGGAGAGGAGAACGCCTCAGCCACTGTTCATTCGGGAGCTTGAAGTGGAGAGGGTGAGCAACTTCAAATACTTGGGTGTCCACATCAATGAGGACCTCACTTGGACACCTCACATCACGCAGCTGGTCAAGAAGGCTCAACAGCGGCTGTATTTTCTGAGGAGGCTGAGGAAGTTTGGCATGTCGCCCAAGATCCTCAGCAACTTCTACAGCTGCACCATTGAGAGTGTCCTGACCAGCTGCATCACTGTGTGGTACGGCAGCACTTCTGTCATGGACCGCAAACGCCTGCAGAGAGTGGTGAAGACTGCGCAGAAGATCACCAGGACTCCACTGCCCTCTCTGCAGAGCATCTACCACCGCAGAGTCCACAGAAGAGCTGCTTCCATCCTCAAAGACCCCTCCCACCCCCAACATGGTCTGTTCACACTTCTACCCTCAGGACGGAGGTACAGAAGTGTGAAATGCAGGACTTCCAGAATGAAGAACTCATTCTTTCCCTTTGCCATAAGACTCCTAAACAGCAGATAGGAGTCTACAATCACAATCACAACATTACATGAACAATTGTTTACTTACTGCACTACCTCACTTTATCACTTTACTACTTTACTCTTTTGCCCTGTTATATTTTTTATTATTTTTTATTTTTATATATTTGCTGCTCTTTTATTACTTATACTTATCTTATTTTTATTTTTAACTTACTTGTGTGACTTTTTACTGTGGACGGCAAAGTAAGAATTTCATTGTACAGGGAAACATGCTTTCTGTCTGTACACATGACAATAAACACTTTGAATCTTGAATTGAATCTTGAAGAATTAACTCGCGCCATTCATGTTCATTTGAACCTTACATATAACTTTGGTTAATTAAAAATCTGAAAATGTGTAAAAGAGTTTTTGAACTTAAGTAACAAATCTCCACGGTGGTCACGAGGCTGTAGGTGTGGAAGAAACTTTAAAAAAAAAATAGGCTATAGTTAAACACATATTTTTTAATTAAAATGTTTTGGTACCCTCACGGTTAGGAAAGTTAACTAAGCGGACCGCTTGATCTTTTAGTTGAAGACCCCTGCTCTAAAGCAAGCACTGATTAAAAAAAATGTGTTCTTTACAGTGTTCTTTTATGATATATTATATGTGTATATTGTATTACATTATATTAAATTATATTGTACAATTGTATTGTATTACATATATTGTATTATGGTATAACATAGTAAACCTTATGCCCCGTTCTATCTCAGAGACCTCATATTGTTCAGAGGGCTTTGTTCAAAAAACAAAATGCAGGTTTACTAGTCATTCCTAGGGTTTCCAAAAGTACAATGCGAGATAGTGATATCAAGAGATAGAGATAGATAGATATATCTATATTTATTTAACTATTTTGTTATTGCACAGCATCAAAAAACATTATCCAGGCATAGAATTTACACGAGGACCTGATAAAATTCACAAAGGACCAGATTTCCATTTTAACAAACCTCAATAATGTCTCAGCTGATGTACGTTTAAGTCAGACTCGTTATGAAACGGCTTTGGGCGGCACAGTGGCAAAGTGGTTAGTACGCCTGCCTCATACCAAGAAGGTCCTGGGTTCGATTCCCATCCAGGGCAGGGCCTTTCTGTGTGGAGTTTGCATGTTCTCCCTGTAGGTTTCCTCCGGGTACTCTGGTTTCCCCACCCACTAAAAACATGTACAACAGTCCAATGGCGAATTTAAGTGTAAAAATCATGTTCACAAGCCTGGTACCAGAGATGGCTCTGGTCTATAGAGCTAAGTTTTTACTACGCGTTTCCAAGGTCATTAGTTCTAACCACCCGACTACCTGCCCGCTGGATCCCATCCCCACACATCTCCTTCAGGCCATCTCTCCATCTGTCGTGCCTGCTCTCACCCACATCATCAACTCATCTCTTTCCACTGGGTCCTTCCCCACAGCTTTCAAAGAGCCCCGCATCACACCACTACTGAAGAAACCCACTCTTAACCCTACACTGCTAGAAAACAACAGACCGGTTTCCCTCCTTCCCTTCATTGCCAAAGCTCTGGAGCGAGTTGTGTACCCAGCTCTCATCCTTTCTCACACGGAACAACCTCCTGGACCAGAACCAGTCTGGGTTCAAGAGCGGTCATTCCACCGAAACTGCCCTGCTCTCAGTCATCGAAGCTCTGAGACTGGCAAAGGCAACATCCAAGTCATCTGTACTCATCTTACTGGATCTGTCTGCTGCTTTTGACACTGTTAATCATCACATCCTCCTGTCTTCTCTCAGGGCGATGGGTGTCTCTGGGATAGGTCATTCAGAGTATCCTGGAGAAACGAGGTCTCTGAGTCCCAACATCTCAATACAGGGGTGCCACAGGGCTCAGTGCTTGGACCACTGCTCTTTACCATATACATGACATCCCTTGGCTCTGTCATCCAGAAGCATGGCTTTTCCTATCACTGCTGCAGATGACACTCAACTCCACCTGTCATTTCAACCTGACGATCCGACGGTCTCTGCTCGCGTCTCGGCATGTCTGAGTGACATCTCACTTTGGATGAAGGACCATCACCTGCAGCTGAACCTTGCAAAAACAGAACTGCTTGTGATTCCGGCCAAACCAGGGACCTGCCACAACCTCTCCATTCAACTAGGCCCATCAACCATTACACCGTCCAGCACTGCCAGAAATCTGGGAGTGGTAATTGATGATCAGCTAAACTTCACAAGTCATGTCGCCAGCACCACACGGTCCTGTAGATTCATCCTCTACAACATTAGAAAAATTAGACCTTTCCTATCAGAGCACTCTATGCAAATCCTAGTCCAGGCTCTTGTCTTGTCCAAACTGGATTATTGCAATGCTCTACTGGCTGGACTCCCCGCCTGCACAACCAAACCTCATCAGCTGATCCAGAATGCAGCGGCAAGAGTGGTCTTTAAAGAACCGAAGAGAGCGCACGTAGATAATTGTAGGGGAAACACTGACAATGCAGTATAGTATAATACATGTGGGCCAGTGTCCCAAGTCTAAACTCCCGCCACAGTTCCTACCTCTGAGTGTCCTCCAGGATCCTCATGGCTTCACTCAGATTCTTGCCCACTTGAGCCAGTGTGTTGTCCACCATCTTCTAAGAGTCAATGAATGTTTGTGCCAGCTGGGACAGAATAATACAAATAAATAAAAGACAACAGCACTCATATAGGAAACACTCGCACAACCACACTTACCAATAGGGATGGGTACCGAAACCCGGTATTAAACTGGCCCCGGGGCTAAATTATGAAAGACCGTAGTATCAATAAGATCTGACGCTATCGGTTCTGCTTTCGGTACTGGAGGGTAAAGAATAATGTACTATGTATTTTTGCTTAATAATGTTATCGTGCACATTTTATCTCACCAAACATTTCTAATGTGGATCATATTAAGACGTTTGTCTGTGAGATCTGTGAGATCTCTCATGTGGAGGCTGTCTGTCAGTCACACACACACACACACCTACAACACAAGAACGAGCGCGACACATGCACAACAGTACGAAAACTCCCGCCTAATACAAAGAGTGACGATGGCGGAGAGAGCAAAACGTTCCAAAGTGTGGTTACACTTCTCTAGAGTTGATGCAGACAACGCTCGTTGTCATAAGTGCAACAAAATGTTTGCATGTAAGGGCGGAAACACAAGCAATCTGTCTAAGCACCTTTCAAAAGTGCATTATGTGCAGACAGAGAAATGCAAAGTTTTCCACTGCCTAGCTCGTCTCTGGTTGTTGCCCCATCTACGTCTGGTATTTATGATAAAATTATGTTGAATCAACGTTGTTCACGTCATTTAAAATAAATGTAAAATCTCCCTGGTTTGTTAAACTTATGTAGAAATTCTGTTGATTACTTTTGGGAGAAATGAGAGAATGAAATCAACATTTGTACCACTGTATGTTCTTTAGCAGAAAAATATTGTTTATCTAATTCGTTTTACATTCATTTGTTTTTTGTATAATAGCTGTTTGTTCAAACATGGCTGTTTCTTGCACTACAAATAATTGTTTTATTAATTTTACATTAAAATAAAGAAATGTTAATTCTGTTCTCAACTTGTTCTTAAAAAAAAAAAAATACACACACACACAACACAAAGTACCGATAAGAATACCGTTAAAGTCCCCCCAAACACACATGGGGCCATGTGTGTTTGGGGGGGGGGGAGATTTGTAATCTCAGTGGGACTATCCTGGATAAATAAAGGTTAAATAAAAATAAATAAATAAAGTACCGGACTGTTAAGCAGTATCGGTAAGAGTAGTAATACTGTTAAAACCTTAACGATACCCATCCCTACTTACCATTGTGGCTCTTTTTTTGCTCTTTAAAATTATAACACAAAATTGGAATTTAAATAGCACCACACCTGTTTAAGCAAACAAATCTTGTAATAATGCTGTATCAATTATTCGTTATTGGATAAGAAGGAAGGAAAGCGTCTCCAGGATATAAGTGCCACATAAACAGGAATGTTGAGTTACACCCTTTAATGTCTGGGATTATGCAAAGTGTTTACACAGGTACAGGTCATATACAAGTGAATGAACAGAATCCAGTGTGGAACACCAAGTACTAAGCAATTACATACTAAAGTGGTGCTCCTTATTCTTTATCTGGGCAGATCCTTAATGGCAAGTATTGTGTCCGTATCAGTCTTAAGAAAAGAAAGAATACAAGATCCAAAAATGTGTTGTCGTTTTTTTATATAGTGCTTTTCCACCTAGAAGCCACTCAAAACTCCTTATATTAAGCTTCCATTAACCAGTGTTACAGCTGGAACACCACTGGACCACCAGTACCATTTACATAAAAGTCTAATTTGTGATCGAGTATTTCGCTGATATTTGGCTGTTTAATAGTGTTTCTGAATTCTTATTTCTTTTGAGAGCTGTGGTTTGATGAAAGCTATACTCACTCAAACTGAACAAAACGCTGAAACACTGACAGAATGCAGTTTACCATTGTTCATAAGAGTCATATATGTGATTCTAAAGTGATGCTAAGTGTGTGGCTTTTCATAAAACGTGAGCACATTAGTTTAAACATGTAGTTTTGGTTTATAAACCAACATCCAGATGCTGCTTACTAACAAGACTCATTATATGCTATTTCACTGTGGCATAACCTGTAAACACTGCTGAATTAAAAGGAAAGACTTGGTTCAGGCCACTGGTCAAAACAAATCATAATTTACTGTTCCATTTCAGATCCTATTTAGTGATAGAACAGGTTTCTCAAGCTGGCAAACGTGTTTGAATGACATCTTCTCAGGGATTAGCATCCTGTCAAGACTGTCATTTAATTGATCAATTCGTATTAGTTTTGGCGGTTTAAGAACGACAGCCTTATAATATCGCATTAAACATGTACTAATAAGATGTCTGATATTAATGCTAGTAACACTGCCAGACACTCCTTGTTCCTTGTTCATGGTGACACTGGAATCAGGATGTTTCCTGGTAGTGTCCAAGCGTCACGTAACCGGGTTAGGCTGACGCAGCACGAACTTCCAAAGTTGAACATCACCCGGGTTATAGCGGCAGGGTTTCATTTGAGTTTGTCCCACTTCTGTCGGGGCCGCTCACATATGACACTAACAACACAAACTAAAGATACGGTGGGCTGAGCACTAACTCACAGAGCTGACCGAACCTTACCTGACACACACACACCGCGGCCCCCGAATGTACCGATGTGTCTCCGCTGAGCCGCCTTGTCCTCTCGTTCCAGCAGAACTTGTTGTATGAACGGGAAAAACACTTGATGTGTTGTGTTGTGCTCACACGAGCCGGATCTGTTACTTCCTGGTTTGGAAGCGACGTGCCTTTCCACGCTGGCAGCGGTGACGTCACGCTTCCTGTAAACGCTTTAGGAAGTGTAAAATACCCCCAATTGCATTTTAAACCATATCCTAATACTGTCATTATAATGGCAACACTATATAAAACACATTACAATACAGAAACGTGGTATAACAGACTGCGAAACGTCAGTCAAGCTAGCCCTGTCTTGATTTTGGAGGGCTCCTGTATAAGATGCTTTACGGTAAATACAAGGAAACCGCCTAGATGTCCTCATTAACTGATAAATGTCAGGTTTATCAGATAATATTCAGTTTGTATCAGAAATATTCCTAATTCACAAACTCATTAATCAAAATAAATTGGATTTCAGTTTTGTAACTTTGTTAAAAGTCGTCCTGTAACCAGAAGGTTGGCGGTTCGATTCCCGCTCTGCCCTGTTCATACTTTTGTTGTGTCCTTGGGCAAGACACTTAACCCACCTTGCCTCCAGTGTCCGTAGCACTGGTGTATGAATGTGTGTGACTGTAGAGGTGTGTTTGGTGGTGGTCGGAGAAGGTTGAGCGCCGTTTGTATGGCAGCCGGGTCAGAGAGGCCAGATGATTTGAGAGAGGGGTGAAGGAAGCCATTTTTGTGAAAATGGAAAAGAATTCTTTGAACAGAGGAGGTGGCCTCAGATTCATGTTGCCTGTTTGAAACCTAAAACAAAAGAGTTTCACCCTAGAACAACAAACACAGCACCTGAATGGAGCAGTGTCCCTAACAACTCTCCTGAGCCTTTAATGACTCTCACATCAGGAGTCACACTTCCCTTTTATGGCTAATGACTATGAGACCAGAACAGTCTGGTCCATCAGGTTTGGTTTCAGAGGAAACTCCTTCCTCTAGAGATATAAGCTCAGCTCTCTTACAGTTGAACCAAGCGTCTCCCATGACGGATGTAACCGCCATTTTATTGCCCATTCGTAATGACAATATTGGTAAATAGGGGACCAATGGTCGGATATCATCCATATTTATATTATCTATGGTTTACCTCTGCCTCTCCCTCCTCAACTGGGTAAAGTGTCAGGATGACCAACACGTATTTGTCCCAAACAGCTGTCAATAGAAGCCGCATTATTCCCAAACTCCCTGTCACTACCGCGGCCACGGCACCTGTGCTAAAGGTGAAGCTGCAGGTGCTAAAGGTAAAGCTGCAGGTGCTAAAGGTAAAGCTGCAGGTGCTAAAGGTAAAGCAGCAGGTGCTAAAGGTAAAGCTGCAGGCGCTAAAGGTAAAGCTGCAGGCGCTAAAGGTAAAGCTGCAGGCGCTAAAGGTAAAGCTGCAGGCGCTAAAGGTAAAGCTGCAGGCGCTAAAGGTAAAGCTGCAGGCGCTACAGGTAAAGCTGCAGGCGCTAAAGGTAAAGCTGCAGGCGCTAAAGGTAAAGCTGCAGGTGCTAAAGGTAAAGCTGCAGGTGCTAAAGGTAAAGCAGCGGGCGCTAAAGGTAAGAGCGGCCAGAGCAACTAGTTTCCTCCCGTTTCTTTCACTGATGTTTGGTAAAATGTGGAAAAACAGCGTGTGCTTTATGAGAGACACTGAGAAAGGCACGGGCAGCGGCGCCGCTGTCCAAGTTACACACGCACTCACTCTCGCTCATTCTCACTTTCACTCGGCTGAAAAGACTCTAAAGGTAGATGTTCTCCCTCAGAATCAGAGTCAGCCATTACTAATACCAAAACTTCATCAGAGGTGTATTTTTTATTTGTTATTTTCATGTTTATCAGCTCGCGTGTAGAGAATGAGGCTTCTATTGAGCCGGTCCTGACACTCCCACTGAGACGAGTCTTTGAGGTCTTCTTCTACAAACATATTTAATGGCAACACAAGGAACGACTAATTTTGCAAAATGTAATTGAGTAAAAAGTAAGATATTTGACGTTGAAATGTAATAATAATAATAAATAATAATCTTTATTTTTATATAGTGCTTTTCCACCTACTGTAGTAGGCACTCAAAGCGCTTTACATAGATTAAGCTATTTACCAGTGTTACAGAACACTCACTGGAGGCAATGTAGGTTAAGTGTCTTGCCCAAGGACACAACGACAGTATGTGGGGGAGAGCGGGATGTTATGATGTTTTGGGAGGTTTCGAGCGGGAATCGAACCGCCCACCCGCCGGTCGAAGGACGGCCGCTCTACCCACTGAGCTACTGCCGCCCATGTAGTGAAGTTAAAGTAAAAAGTATCCCTTAATGGAAATACTTAAGTAAAGTACAGATACTGGAAAAAAACTACTTAAGTACAGTAACGAATTACATTTACTTCGTTACTGTCCACCACTGCTCCTGAGGCAGCAGACCAAGCGGACTGCAGCCCGGGTGGTTGTGGAGTTCGGTGATGTTCGGAGTTTCGGCTATGGAAAAGGACTATCAGTCGGCCTCAAAGAAATTCTGGCAAACCGTCCGGCGCTTCAGGAGGAGGAAGCAGTTCCCTGCCAACACTGTTTACAGTGTGGGTGGGAATCTGCTGACTTCAACTAGGGACATTATGGGATGGTGGAAGGAATACTTCGAGGATCTTCTCAACCCCACCGACATGTCTTCCAATGAGGATGCAGAGGCCGAAGGCTCAGAGGTAGACTTGTCCATCACCCAAGCCCGAAGTCACTGAGGTAGTTGAGAAACTCCTCGGTGGCAAGGCACCGGGGATGGATGAGATACGCACTGAGTACCTCAAGTCTCTGGATGTTGTGGGGCTGTCTTGGTTGACACGCCTCTGCAACATCGCGTGGCGGTCGGGGACAGTATCTCTGGACTGGCAGACCGGGTTGGTGGTCCCTCTTTTTAAGAAAGGGGACCGGAGGGTGTGTTTCAACTACAGAGGGATCACACTCCTCAGCCTCCCCGGGAAAGTCTATTTTTTTTTTATTTATTTTTTTTATTTAAACAGGGACAGTGTAAAATATACATTAACCTTGATAAGGAGAGATGCATTTTACCAGGTTATAGCACGTGTGCTAATTTACACCTGCAGTCCCTGGGCAGGCTGATGTAAACAAAACAAGTTAATACATTTATAATAATAAAATAAAATAATAGAATAATAATCACATAAAATATAAAGAATAAAATAATAAAATAAAATATAAAGAATAAAATAATCACATCCTGCAATCATTCCTCGGTATGCATTTACAAATACACTCTCACATACACATCAAATTCAGTACTAAACATTATGTAAACAGGTTTGTTGAAAAAGAAGCCATTTTTTGACCTCATGTGAAAAAATGTTAAAATTCACTCGTGTGGTTAATTCAGTTGGCAAATTATTCCACCGTCTGATGGCCACACTTGAAAAGGCTGAGCTACCAAGTGCTGTTTTACACAAAGGAATTGTACACTACTTGAACAGCCGACCGAGTGGCTCGAGATTGATTTTCTGATCTCAGTAGGATAAACTTTTTTAAGGGAGGAGCTGCAGTACCATTTATTATCTTAAACAAAAGACAGAGATTTGAATATATAATTGTATTTTCAAAACTTAATAAACTACGTTTTTTGAGAATATGACAATGATGAAATGACCGAGTTTTCTTATCAAGTACCTTTTTTAGAACTTTTGTATAATGATTCCAGGGGCCTTAGTGTTGTTTTACAGGCTTGTGACCAACTCGTCATGCAGTAGCGAAAGTGCGAGAATATAAACGCATTTAGATATAGATTAGATGCATCTATGGTCAAAGAGTTCCTAATATATCTAAACTGTGCAATATTGAGTTTCAACGTATTAGTTACCTTTTTAATATGTTTTTTAAAATTTAAATTTGGGTCAAGAGGAACTCCCAAATATTTAAAATGGTCAACCCTTGATATTTCCTGACCTTCAATTATAATTTTTGATTCAGTTTTACATGATGAAAACTTACGCCGATTTGTGAAAAACATAGAAACTGTTTTGTCAACGTTCAATGTTAAATGGGAGTTTTTCAACCAGTTGGAAATCTTTTTCATTTCCTCAGTTAACAAAGTCTATGCCAGGGTACTGGAGAGGAGAATACAGCCGATAGTTGAATCTTGAAATCAGGAGGAACAATGCGGTTTTCGTCCCGGTCGTGGAACACTGGATCAGCTCTATACCCTCTCCAGGGTGCTGGAGGGTTTATGGAAGTTTGCCCAACCAGTCCACATGTGTTTTGTGGATCTGGAGAAGGCATTCGACTGTGTCCCTTGTGGCGCCCTGTGGGGGGTGCTCTGGGAGTATGGGGTCCGGGGCCCTTTGCTAAGGGTCCCTGTACAACCGGAGCCGGAGCTTGGTTCGCATTGCCGGCAGTAAGTCAGACCTGTTCCCAGTGCATGTTGGACTCCGGCAGGGCTGCCCTTTGTCACCGGTCCTGTTCGTTATCTTTATCTATCCGGAGGGAGTCTGGTTTGGGGACCACAGGATCTCGTCTCTGCTTTTTGCAGATGATGTTGTCCAGTTGGCTCCATCAAGCCAGGACCTTCAGTGTGCACTGGGGCGGTTTGCAGTCGAGTGTGAAGTGGCTGGGATGAGGATCAGCACCTCTAAGTCTGAGACCATGGTTCTCTGTCGGAAAAGGGTGGCTTGCTCCCTCCAGGTTATTGGAGACCTCCTGCCTCAAGTGGAGGAGTTCAAGTATCTTGGGGTCTTGTTCACGAGTGAGGGAAGGAGGGAGCGTGAGATTGACAGACGGACAGGTGCAGCTTCTACGGTGATGCAGTCGATGTACCGGCCTGTCGTGGTGAATAAAGTCAATGTACCGGTCAATCTACGTTCCTACTCTCACCTATAAGAAAGAACGAGATCCTGGATACAAGCGTCCGAAATGAGCTTTCTACGCAGAGTGGCGGGGTAGAGATAGGGTGAGGAGCTCGGTCACTCGGGAGGAGCTCAAAGTAGAGCCACTGCTCCTCCACATCGAGAGGATCCAGCTGAGGTGGCTCGGGCATCTGTTTCGGATGCCTCCTGGACGCCTTTCTAGGGAGGAGACCCTGGGGAAGACCTAGGACACGCTGGAAGGACTATGTCTCTCGGTTGGCCTGGGAGCGCCTCGGTATCCCCCCGGAAGAGCTGGAGGAAGTGTCTGGGGAGAGGGAAGTCTGGGCGCCTCTGCTTAGAGTGCTGCCCCCGCGATCCGGACCCGGATAAGTGGTAGAAGATGGATGGATGGACGTCTTCACCTTGAAAACTGAGTCCAGATGCTTTTGCTTTAACCTTTTCTTCGTGGTAATAAGTTGCCTAGTGTTAGAAATAACCATTTGAATCAGATTATTAAAAATCCGTATTAAAACAGGCAAATTATGGGTTTTATTACTATTGTGGAAAAAATATGCCTTTTTACATTTAGTCATTTAGCAGAAACCTTTATCCAAAGCGACTTCCATTCACCAGTGTTATATTTACATTTTCAGTTGACGCTTTCATTCAAAGCAACTTGCATTAAGGTTCCATTCACCAGTGTTACATCTGTAACAGCCCTAGAGGCAAGGTGGGTTAAGTGTCTTGCCCTAGGACACAACGACAGTATGAACTGTGGGGAGAGTGGGAATCGAACCGCCTATCTTCCGGTTGAAGGACGACCGCTCTACCACTGAGCCATTGCGCCCCATAAATCACCATTATCATCTGACATTTAACTATCTAGTTTGATTATTTTACCTATACGGCTACATTTATTAGCCTGTCAGTTTTGATGACTTGTATATAAGAGAATAGAAACTTTGCATATCAAAACCTTGGGACAGGTGCGTAGAAGCGAGGGAGAAACCCAAAAACATATCAAGAAAAGAGGATTCCCGCACACTACACACGTGGACAAAAATGTTGGTACCCTTCGGTCAATGAAAGAAAAACTCACAATGGTCACAGAAAAAACTTTATTCTGACAAAAGTAATAATAAATAAAAATTCTATGAATGTTAACCAATGAAAGTCAGACATTGCTTTTCAACCATGCTTCAACGGAATTATTTTAAAAAATAAACTCATGGAACAGGACTGGACAAAATTGATGGTACCCCTAGAAAAGACTGTAAATAATGTGACCAAATGGACATGTTAATTCAAGGTGTGTGCACTAATTAGCATCACAGGTGTGTACAATCTTGTAATCAGTCAGTGGGCCTATTTATAGGGCTTCAGGTAGTCACTGTGTTGTCTGGTGACATGGTGTGTACCACACTCAACATGGACCAGAGGAAGTGAAGGAAAGAGTTGTCGCAGGAGAATAGATATAGACATATATATATACATATACATATACATATTCATATATATACATACATGTATATACACATATACACACATATACATGTATATACACACATATACATGTATATACACATATATACATGTATATACACATATATACATGTATATACACATATATATACATATATACACATATATATACATATATATATATCCTCTAACCCAGTACATTTCACTTAACATTTACATTTAGTCATTTATCAGACGCTTTTATCCAAAGCGACTTACAAGTGAGGATAACAATGGAAGCAATTTTAACAACACAAGGAACAAAAAGCATAAGTGCACAAAAAACTAGTCAGTTTAAACCCAGCGCAGTATACAAAGCTAAGGATAAGAGAATTTATTTTATTTTTTTTATAGAAAGGAATCGATAGAAAGGAAGTAGGACTCAGTGTTTGTCAGTCAACTAAAGAATATTTAGGCAAATGTAAGTTCAAATCAAAGTCCACTATTTTCGAAAAACAGTCCTTACACACACAGTAACATACAGTGAGCTGGAGAATAAAAGACCAAGATAAGTGTTGTAATTTGTTCTGTGATTAACAGTAATTCTCATGTACAGAGGTGACCAGTCCCAACAGGAAGACTTGTTTTAAACATACATTTTTACTTAAATCTCTATTCTTTTATGTGCTTCTAGGTTTGAAGGCATGTATAAACTGTATTTCAAGCTCTTAAATCTGACATAATTTATAGACTTTGTACAGTATTTAAGTGCACAGTTAATAACTTGTAGAAAGTGTTTTTCTTTTTATACATTTTTCAAGAAACCTTTAAATAACATGAAAGTAGATGAAAGCAAAGAGACAAAACTTTAAATCATTTATTTATCACTATTGTGTTATTTCAGCATGTCATATGCAAGACATTTTTGTGGAAAAGAATCAAATCAAAGAAATTAAAATTGTAATGATGAAGTAGTTCTGCAAAGATGGAAGTTTTTTTTAAACTTTCAGGTTGCACCGGAGGACTTACACCTGCAGCTGCACAGGTAGGGAAACTGAAAAACAAAAATCAAAACTTGTTTAACACATATTTACTCCATCTCAAAAATACAGCACTTGCTTCTTTGACTACAATTTATAAATAATCAGTTTCTTAAAAAAAATGCTGATATAGACATCAAACAGAAAATATTCTAAATAATCAACTTTATATATCTATACAACATACCGTTTATAATTGTTTATAAAACCAATACGACTCCATCGAGCAGTGACACACTGACAGGCCACTTGAGTATTGCACTTTTTTTTAGTACAAATGTTTTTGCACTAATTTACTATTTCAACGTTTGTTTTCTTCTTGCATTTTTCCTTTTTTGCTCTTCTTTGTGTTTTTCAAATCCTAGCCATTTCAACACAGAATTTATCATCTGTTTCACGCAAAAAACAATGCAACCATAATAAGCTGCATGTTATATCACTGTCCATAACTGCCAGTGACTGGCAGTTCCCAATAGGCTTGTGCAACTGCCTGCTGTGAACAAAGCTGATTTCTTTACAGCTTTGTTCAACATTCTGGTCTTTCAGTTGTAGCACTTACAGAAACATGGACCAAACCTGAGGACTCTGCCACTCTGCCTCTCCCATAATCACAATTTCTCCCACAGTCCTCGCGTCACAGGAAGGGCCGGAGGGACCAGCCTACTCACCTTGTGCACCCTTGTGTGACAACAGCACCTTCTAGTTTCATGCCGTTATCGTCACCCCCCCCATGTTAAAAGTCATTTTGTAGTTATCTAGCGCCCCCCCAGGTATCACACGGTCCTGTATATTCATCCTCTACAACATTAGGAAAATTAGACCTTTCCTATCCTAGCACTCTACACAAATCCTAGTCCAGGCTCTTGTCTTGTCCAAACTGGATTATTGCAATGTTCTACTGGCTGGACTCCCTGCCTGCACAACAAAACCTCTGCAGATGATCCAGAATGCAGCAGCCGGCAAGCGTGATCTTTAACGAACCAAAGAGAGTGCACGTAACTCCTCTCTTTATCAAGTTCAAAGCTATGCTCTTGGCCAAGACCACCACTAGTTCCGCACCCTCGTATCTTCACTCGCCATTACAGACCTACACACGTAAACAAAAATGTTGGTACCCTTCGGTCAATGAAAGAAAAACTCACAATCATCACAGAAAAAACTTTATTCTGACAAAAGAATAAATAAAAATTCTATGAAAGTTAACCAATGAAAGTCAGACATTGCTTTTCAATTATGCTTTAACGGAATTATTTTAAAAAATAAACTCATGGAACAGGCCTAGACAAAATTGATGGTACCCCTAGAAAAGACTGTAAATAATGTGACCAAATGGACATGTTAATTCAAGGTGTGTGCACTAATTAGCATCACAGGTGTGTACAATCTTGTAATCAGTCAGTGGGCCTATTTATAGGGCTTCAGGTAGTCACTGTGTTGTCTGGTGACATGGTGTGTACCACACTCAACATGGACCAGAGGAAGCGAAGGAAAGAGTTGTCGCAGGAGAATAGAAAGAAAATTATAGACAAGCATGATAAAGGTAAAGGCTATAAGACCATCTCCAAGCAGCTAGATGTTCCTGTGACTACAGTTGCACATATTATTCAGAAATTTAAGATCCATGGGACTGTAGCCAACCTCCCTGGACGTGGCCGCAGGAGGAAAATTGATGACAAATCAAAGAGACGGATCATAATCCGAATGGTAACAAAAGAGCCCAGAAAGACTTCTAAAGAGATCCAAGGTGAACTCCATGCTCAAGGAACATCAGTGTCAGATCGCACCATCCGTCGTTGTTTGAGCCAAAGTGGACTACATGGGAGACGACCAAGGAGTACACTATTGTTGAAAACAAATCATAAAAAAGCTAGACTGGAACATGCCAAACTACATGTTGACAAGCCACAAAGCTTCTGGGAGAATGTCCTATGGACAGATGAGACAAAAATGGAACTTTTTGCCAAGGCACATCAGCTCTATGTTCACAGACGGAAAAATGAAGCATATCAAGAAAAGAACACTGTCCCTACTGTCAAACATGGAGGAGGCTCTGTTATGTTCTGTGGCAGCTTTGCTGCATCTGGCACAGGGTGTCTTGAATCTGTGCAGGGTACAATGAAATCTGAAGACTATCAAGGGATTCTAGAGAGAAATGTGCTGGCCAGTGTCAGACAGCTTGGTCTCAGTCACAGGTCATGGGTCTTGCAACAGGACAATGACCCAAAACACAGCTAAAAACACCCAAGAATGGTTAAGAGGAAAACATTGGACTATTCTAAAGTGAACTTCTATGAGCCCTGACCTCAATCCTATTGAGCATCTTTGGAAGGAGCTGAAACATGTCGTCTGGAAAAGACACCCTTCAAACCGGAAACAACTGGAGCAGTTTGCTCATGAGGAGTGGGCCAAAATACCTGCTGAGAGGTGCAGAAGTCTCATTGACAGTTACAGGAATCGTGTGATTGCAGTGATAGCCTCAAAAGGTTGTGCAACAAAATATTAAGTTAGGGGTACCAACAATTTTGTCTAGGCCTGTTCTTTTATTTTATTTTATTTTAAATAATTCCGTTGAAGCATGGTTGAAAAGCAATGTCTGACTTTCATTGGTTAACATTCATAGAATTTTTATTTTCTTTTGTCAGAATAAAGTTTTTTTTTTTTTAAATCACCCTCACATACCATCTCTGGATCCGTTCCACATTGGTTAAATGATCTATCTGCTGCTACAAGATCAGATTCTGTAGTTTTTGTGCACTTATGCTTTTTGCCACCTTGTGTTGTTAAAAAAAAACACCTTGTGTTGTTGCTTCGTTTGTTTTCCTCACTTGTAAGTCGCTTTGGATAAAAGTGTTTGCTAAATGACTAAATGTTAATGTAATTACAAGGATATCTATTAATTAATAATTAATAATATAGCAGATTAATACTATTACTAGCTGTAGATGTATTTTTGAACAGTCTTGACAAAAATGACAGTGATAAAGTAGGAGAATATTAAAAAAGAAAGTATATATTGGTGTAAAAGTGAAATTTACCTGAAGTTAAGCACCAGCCAGAGGGCGCCGTTAACACAGGGACAGTGAGGGAGCAGCGATGCCAAGTTTAGCTCAGGTCTCGTGATCAACAAACTTTCAACAAGCGAGCTTCTGATTGGCTCACTGGTTACCATGGTTACGGGTACTCAATCCTTATGCCTAAATTAAGGACTTCTGGCTCCATAACATCAACATGGCAACCTCCTTAATGGCTAAAAATGGCCGCTGAGGTCAATCTTGAGGTTTGTAACGCTATGGGTGACGTCACACTTCTTGTGTCCAGCCCCTTCTACAGTCACTGACACAGAAGCACAATCTGACGGCGTACACCAGCAAGTGGCAGCGAGTGCTGCTTTTGGCATACACAGGTACGTATCAAGATCAGTGTGTATTTTGTAGTGGTTATACGGAAATCTCGCTTTCTTAAGGTGCGTTCACACCAAACGCAAATGAAGTATTAAGCGCAGTATGAATTACATGTTAAGTCAATGCAAAGACACGATTAGACGCAAATCCTTTGTGTAAATCCTTTGGTGCGAATGATGCAATTTGCGCAAATTGTGCGATTGATGCGCAAAACACGCGCAACAATTTTTCAACTTGCCCCATTTGCGCGAGTTGAAATATCTGAACTTTGCAGAATTTTCCAGTTTGCTCCAGTAGTGACGTGCTTAAGACGTGGGGCGGCAGTAGCGCAGTGGTAGAGCGTCCTTCAACCGGAAGGTAGTAGGTTCGATTCCCGCTCGCCCCACAGTTCATACTGTCGTTGTGTCCTTGGGCAAGACACTTAACCCACCTTGCCTCCAGTGTCTGTAGCACTGGTGTATGAATGTGTGTGACTGTAGAGGTGTGTTTGGTGGTGGTCGGAGGAGGTTGAGCGCCGTTTGTGTGACAGCCGCCATCTCTGTCTGCCCCAGGTGTGATTGTGTGTGAATGTGGTGAGTGGAAGCACGTTGTAAAGCACTTTGTGATCTATATCTGTGAAAGGTGCTATATAAATAATACTTACTTAAAGAGCGGGGCGGATCATAGAGGCAGAAATCCAAAACAAGAATGGAGGACAAAGTTATCAGGGCAGCCTGTGGGCTACAATACATCTTTGTACTTTTACAGAGCCAGGAATCTAAAGGATCTTGCTCGAAGGAAAGTGAGTGAGGGAGTAGGAAACTCAGGTAGGTTGCAAAAAATGCCTTTTAATTCATTAGAGTCGTATATATTTAGCCTACTAGCTAGCTAAAGCCTGAGCTAATTTGCTGTACTTTACAAATAGTTTTCCACTGAGTTTATGTGTTGTTTATTCGGAGAAAGTGGAAAAGCCTGGAGAGGAGTCAGGAGATGGAGAGGAGGAATGGGTTGGCAGCAGGTTTAGGAAAAAAGTGTAAGTACGCTGCAGCTCTATTTATTAAGGAAATAAACACAAATAAAGAGAGGTACAATAAAATGTTATAAATACAAATGTAAATACGATTTAAAATATTATAGGCATACTACACTGTGTGCACAATTATTATGCAAGTATCATCGTTTTATTCATAATTTCCAACTCCAAGCTGTATAAACTTGAATCCTGGTTGAATTTAATGCACACATGTGTATTTGTGTAACAAGGGAGGGTGTGGCCTAAGGAGATCAACAGCCTATATCAAGGTGTGCCTAATAATTAGGCAGTTTCTTCTACCTCAGGAAAAATGGTCCAAAAGAGCTTTAACCGACTCTGAAAAGTCAAATTGTAAAACGTCTTTTACAGGGATACAGCACTCTTGAAATATCTACGATATTGGGGCTTAATCAAAGAACCAACAAGGGTGCACATGGCAGAGTAGTACTCTTGCCTCATAGCAAGAAGGTTGTGAGTTCAAAACCGACTCAAACATTCTTGGCCGACTCTGGTCTTTCTGTGAGGAGTCTACATGTCCTCCACGTGTTACTGTGGTTTCTCTCCAGGTACTCCACCTTCCTCCCACCCTAATTGGCAACTCTTAAGTGTCCCTACTGGTTGTCTGTCACTGTCTGTCTCTAAGTGTCAGAACTGCGACTAACTGGCCACTGTCCAGGGTGTACCCCGCCTAAAGCTGCTGGGAAAGGCTCCAGTCACCTACGACCCCAAACGGAACAAAGCGGTAGAAAATGAAGAAAAAAACAAACACTTTCTTTAAGCAGTGGTCCAGGAAAAAGTCTGCATCTTTCAAGAAGACTTTGATTTTTATGCAGGACAACACTCCATCACATGCATCAACGTTCTCTACTGCGTGGCTGGTCAGTAAAGGACTTAAAGATGAAAAACTAATAACATAGCCCCCTTCTTTACCTCACCTAAACCCCATTGAGAACCATTGGGTCCTTCTTAAGCAGGACATTTACAGTGAAGGTAAACAGTACACCTCTGAACAGTGTCTGGGAGGCTGTGGTTGCGGCTGCACAAAACGTTGATTCTGACCAGATCAAGAAACTGACCACGTGAATGGAAGGCTAGTGTTTTTTTTTTCTTTTGAAATTTCAGAAAATTTTATTTGTAAATTTTGAGTTTATTATTCTCACTTTAACAGGTAAAAATAAACAAGAGAGATGGGAAAATCTTTGTTTTTCATTTAGTTGCATAATAATTATGCACACTAATAGTTGCTTAATGGTGTACATGTAGATATTCTCTTAAGAAAGCCAAAACTTCACTTTTACTACTTAAATGTTCAGGTTTGAGGTTTTATTAACATTTTGGATTGACCAAGAGCACTGTAGTTGTACAATAACAAAATCAATCCTCAAAAATACCACTTGCCTCATAATTGTGCACAGAGTGTATATTGACTGTACTGATAACTGTGTTTTCAGAAGACAGTAGTTGACCACGTTACTTACTCAATCACACAAAATATTGACTGGAGACAGATGGATAGACTTGAATAAGAGCTTCAGTAGTTGGTGTCCTGAGGGAAATCATTGCACTGACACAGGACAACAAGTCATCAAACAGGGGCCAGCTCAGTGGGAAGGACCGCTAAAAGCGGCCATCATCCAGGCGCAGCTCCTGGAGGAGATGGTGAAACTCACCAAGCTGGGTCCCCCTCTGAAGCATCCGCCAAACGGGTTCACACCATTTTTCAGTCCTCCAAAGTAAATAGAGTACGACTACTCTCCATCTCATTGATTCTAAAGGGCTCAAGGCAGAATTCATTCTCCCTGGCAACATATGGCAGAAATCGGATTGGATAAAAGCTCCAGCATAAACATACACTGCTGGATGCAGCACAACCGAGAAAAAAGCTCAGAACTGAAAAGAGGAGGTAGCCATTTCATCTCCGTAGTTTTTCCATTGAGGCTCGATTGTATCAACGATCGACTTCAATGTTCCCCTGACGCACTGTGTAATCGCCTCCGATTAAGTGAGACTGTAGTTAGCCTGGCTGTGTGAGCCCAGAGTGGACTTAATGGAACAGGCAATGCCTTGACTCCTATGTTTACACTATTTCAACTAGAATTCAGGCTGTAAGCCATGCTTTTCTGAGAAACTTTTATGGAACAGTCGTCTGTTCTAATAAGACCATGTGCACAATGGGAACATGCCAAACGTGTTGTGACATTCCATTTGTCAGCTGTAGCCTCCAGGCCACACCTCTGACACACGTTTCAGGGCAAAGCTGCTTAATAATTACCATCTTTAAACAAAAACATTTTAATTTGGTAAAAGCACTTTGTCTGTTGTAACAAACTGACCTTCAGTTCAAATACAACTGAAACAACACTTCACAACACGGGAAGAGCTTAAGACAGTGGAGTTCCCCTCCGACCTCAGTGGAAGTGCCAGTTCGACATTGACTCAAGTAAAATCCAACAGACACACAACTCTGTTCCTCATACTTGTCTGTGTCGGTCCGAACACTGGACCTGGTCTCACTGGAGCTGCTATACCGGATCCCCACACTTGTACCAGAGCATTACATTAGGTTCACTCCATCTTTAGGTTTCATTTGTTCTCCGGCCTCTGAATTAGTTCTACATGTCAGCTAGTGTCACATGATATATTCCTAGTCCATCAGAGGGGCTTCCTTATTTCTTCTTCTTACTCTGACGGACCGTCTTCTTCCTGCAGACAATCATGTCATAGAGCTGCTCCAGACCCGGCTGCAGACCCTGTCCGTCCAGAACAGAGCAGCCCTGCATGTGGTGCAACGTAGACGAGTTGAGCTCATGCAGCGCCAGGGCTTTCTCCACCTGAGTAGAAACAGATATAAGAGCAGGTCAGTCTCTAGGCCTAGCTACTACTGCCTCATCAACTCAGCAGGTGCTTTTATTCTTTACAGCTGTAATTGTCAGTGCTCTCGTAGCAAAATTATTATTCTTTGTGAACATTCTCAAATCAGTACAGTGATACATTTTATTTTGCTGTGTTTTTTGTTTTGAAGGACTGTAATATTATTTTTTATAGTAATAACAATACTGTTCAGTATTCAGTACTATAGTTCCACCTGGCACTCATTTCGCAGGGTCCGTAATTAGTGTGACACGCCCCTTTTACATGTGAGCGGCTGCCTCTGTCCCTCACAGAACAGAGCAGCCTGCGTGCTGGTAAGTTGTGCTCCTTGTGTCTCCTCAAAATTTAAGCTAACACTTGTTAGTGTCCACTTAATTCCTAACTAATGACAAAAAGATGAATTTGAGGTTGAAAACATGTTAGCAAATTTAAGATTTGTTTAGTGTTAGCTTCTAAAAAATTAAGAATACTTATTTTATTTTGGTTTTGTAGGAGATCCTTGGAACCAGTTGCACACTAATTTTGCCTCCTGCATCTGTGTTGTGTTTAAAGGGAATTAAACCTGCAAAAAAGCTATTTCTGCTTCCCGTGCCTTTGTCCTCCTGCTAATGGTGACTGGTTGATCCATGCTACATAAAACTGGTGCCGTGACCCGGATCCCGTGATTAGCCGCCGTTGATTGCCATGGTCCTGCTGTGTGCTTGTGATGCCCGGAGTAGACGCATTGCCTGTTCCATAAAGACCACTCTGGGCTCACACAGCCAGGCTAACTACAGTCTCACTTGATCAGAGGCGATTACACAGTTCAAACAGTCTACACAGTTTTGGCAAGTCCTAAGCAAACCTGAGGCACCAGAATTATCTGAGATTATGCAGTTCCTTAACATGTTATCTGGCATAAACGGGTCGAGAGGACACAGCATCCATCCATCCATCCATCTTCTACCGCTTATCCGGGGCCGGGTCGCGGGGGCAGCAGTCTAAGCAGAGACGCCCAGACTTCCCTCTCCCCAGACACTTCCTCTAGCTCTTCCGGGGGGATACCGAGGCGTTCCCAGGCCAGCCGAGAGACATAGTCCCTCCAGCGTGTCCTAGGTCTTCCCGGGGTCTCCTCGGTGGGACATGCCCGAAACACCTCCCTAGGGAGGCGTCCAGGAGGCATCCGAAACAGATGCCCGAGCCACCTCAGCTGGCTCCTCTCGATGTGGAGGAGCAGCGGTTCTACTTTGAGCTCCTCCCGAGTGACCGAGCTCCTCACCTTATCTCTAAGGGAGCGCCCCGCCACCCTGCGGAGAAAGCCCATTTCGGCCGCTTGTATCCGGGATCTTGTTCTTTCGGTCATGACCCAAAGCTCATGACCATAGGTGAGAGTAGGAACGTAGATTGACCGGTAAATCGAGAGCTTTGCCTTACAGCTCAGCTCCTTCTTCACCACGACAGACCGGTACATCGACCGCATCACTGCAGAAGCTGCACCGATCCGTCTGTCAATCTCACGCTCCTCCTTCCCTCACTCGTGAACAAGACCCCAAGATACTTGAACTCCTACACTTGAGGCAGGATCTCTCCACCAACCTGAAGGGGACAAGCCACCCTTTTCCGACTGAGAACCATGGTCTCAGACTTGGAGGTGCTGATCCTCATCCCAGCCGCTTCACACTCGGCTGCAAACCGTCCCAGTGCACGCTGAAGGTCCTGGCTTGATGGAGCCAACAGGACAACATCATCTGCAAAAAGCAGAGAGATCCTGTGGTCCCAAAACCAGACTCCTCCGGCCCCTGGCTGCGCCTAGAAATCCTGTCCATAAAGATAATGAACAGGACCGGTGACAAAGGGCAGCCCTGCCGGAGTCCAACATGCACTGGGAACAGGTCTGACTTACTGCCGGCAATGCGAACCAAGCTCCTGCTCGTCGTACAGGGACCGGACAGCCCTTAGCAAAGGGCCCCGGACCCCATACTCCCAGAGCACCCCACAGGGCGCCACGAGGACACAGTCGAATGCCTTCTCCAGATCCACAAAACATATGTGGACTGGTTGGGCAAACTCCCATAAACCCTCCAGCACCCTGGAGAGGGTATAGAGCTGGTCCAGTGTTCCACGACCAGGACGAAACCGCATTGTTCCTCCTGAATCTGAGGTTCAACTATCGGTCGCATTCTCCTCTCCAGTACCCTGGCATAGACTTTCCCGGGGAGGCTGAGGAGTGTGATCCCTCTGTAGTTGGAACACACCCTCCGGTCCCCCTTCTTGAAAAGAGGGACCACCACCCCGGTCTGCCAGTCCAGAGGTACTGTCCCCGACCGCCACGCGATGTTGCAGAGGCGTGTCAACCAAGACAGCCCTACAACATCCAGAGACTTGAGGTACTCAGGCGTATCTCATCCACCCCGGTGCCTTGCCACTGAGGAGCTTCCCAACTACCTCAGTGACTTCAGCCTGTGTGATGGACGAGTCCACTTCCGAGCCCTCGGCCTCCGCTTCCTCAGTGGAAGACGTGTCGGTGGGGTTGAGGAGATCCTTGAAGTATTCCTTCCACCGTCCAACAATATCCCCAGTTGAAGTCAGCAGGTTCCCACCTCTACTGTAAACAGTGTTGGCAGGGCACTGCTTCCTCCTGAGGCGCCGGACGGTTTGCCAGAATTTCTTGAGGCCGACCGATAGTCTTTCTCCATGGCCTCACGAACTCCTCCCAGACCCGAGTTTTAGCCTCCACGACCACCCGGGCTGCAGTCCGCTTGGCCTGCCGGTACCTATCAGCTGCCTCAGGAGTCCCACGGGCCAAACAGGCTCGGTAGGTCTCCTTCTTCAGCTTGACGGCATCCCTTACTTCCGGTGTCCACCACCGGGTTCGGGGGTTGCCGCCACGACATGCACCGGAGACTTTACGGCCACAGCTTCGAGTGGCGCGATCGACAATGGAGGTGGAGAACATGGTCCACTCGGACTCAATGTCTCCAACCTCCTCGGGATCTGGTCGAAGCTCTGCCGGAGGTGGGAGTTAAAGGTCTTTCTGACAGGGGCTCTGCCAAGCGTTCCCAACAGACCCTCACAGTACGCTTTGGGCCTGCCGAGTCTGTCCAGCTTTCTCCCCGCCATCGGATCCAACTCACCACCAGGTGGTGATCAGTTGACAGCTCCGCCTCTCTTCACCCGAGTGTCCAAGACATACGGCCGGAGGTCAGATGAAACAACTACAAAGTCGATCATCGATCTCCGACCTAGGGTGTCCTGGTGCCACGTGCACTGATGGACACCCTTATGCTTGAACATGGTGTTCGTTATGGACAAACTGTTGCTAGCACAGAAGTCCAATAACAGAACACCACTCGGTTCAGATCAGGGGCCGTTCCTCCCAATCACGCCTCCAGGTGTCACTGTCGCTGCCCACGTGAGCGTTGAAGTCCCCCAGTAGAACGACGGAGTCCCCAGTCGGAGCACTTTCCAGCACCCCTCCCAGAGACTCCAAGAAGGCCGGGTACTCTGCACTGCCATTTGGCCCGTAAACACAAACAACAGTGAGAGACCTATCCTCGACCCGGCGCAGGGAAGCGACCCTCGCTTCACTGGGGTGAACTCCAACACATGGCGGCTAAGCTGGGGGGCTATGAGCAAGCCCACACCAGCCCGCCGCCTCTCACCGCAGGCAACTCCAGAGTAGTGGAGAGTCCAGCCTCTCTCGAGGATTTGGGTTCCAGAGCCCGAGCTGTGCGTGGAGGTGAGCCCGACTATCTCTAGTCGGTATCTCTCAACCTCCCGCACAAGCTCAGGCTCCTTCCCCGCCAGCGAGGTGACATTCCATGTCCCTAGCGCCAGATTCCGTGTCCGGGATTGGGTCGCCGAGGCCTCCGCCGGCTGCCACCCAATCCACTTTGCACCGGCCCCTTACGGTTCCTCCCGCAGGTGGTGGGCACACGGGAGGTCGGCCCCACGTCGCTCCTTCGGGCTGAGCCCGGCCGGGCCCCGTGGGGAAAGACCCGGCCACCAGACGCTCGTATGCGAGCCCCAAACCCTGGCCTGGCTCCAGGGTGGGGCCCCGGCTGCGCCATACCGGGCGACGTCACGGTCCTTGATTTTTTTGTCTTCATAAAGGGTTCTGAACCACTCTTTGTCTGGCCCGTCACCTAGGACCTGTTTGCCTTGGGAGACCCTACCAGGGGCATATAGCCCCTGACAACATAGCTCCTAGGATCATTCGGGCACTCAAACCCCTCCACCACGATAAGGTTGCGGTTCAAGGAGGGGAGGAGACAGCATTTCTGATGTTATTGGGACAGCCAAGGTGACAAAGGCCGTCTCTCTCCAACCCAGACAGGAAAGCCTCGTGTGGAGCAAGCTGCCTGCAAATTCTGCCCTCTCTGAAGGCAGTGCTGTGCTGATTGAGCCACCAAAAAGCCTCACCCACAAAAATGACATAATTTGTGCAGGTTTGTATCCAACATGCACGGCGATAGGTGGATCCCAGTTAGAGTGCTAAATAGGGGTGTCAAAATTAATCGTTTCTACGGTGCATCGCGATGCAGACGAGGACGATTCGGTTTCGGTTCAGTAATAGCCCATAACCGGTTATAATGTACTGACGCATTTCTGACGTCAGCACCGCGTGCTTAGTCGCGGCACACAATGGCAGAGGGAGGCGAAACGCCTGAGCGTGCAATAAAAAATGCTCCAACCACTTTAAAAGCCGACATTTGGGCACATTTCGGCTTTTATCAACAACACGGTAAGCCCGACCTTGACAAGACACACGCTGTGTGCAAATCATGTCACGCAAAAATAAAATATGCAGGGGGTAATACCACCAACATGAGAAACCACGTCAGTCGTTTTCACCCCGAGCTGCAAACGCCTGTCAGTGCCATTGTGGATCCAGCTCAG
The DNA here is from genome assembly GCA_024416835.2 of Perccottus glenii. Taxonomy (NCBI): domain Eukaryota; kingdom Metazoa; phylum Chordata; class Actinopteri; order Gobiiformes; family Odontobutidae; genus Perccottus; species Perccottus glenii. Next base: position 31,937,576 of record CM044553.2, read on the forward strand.
CCAAAAATTTATCAACTTATATCAACGTTGCCGCCAAACTCAGTGAGAGGGCAGAGAATTACCAGAGCAGTGGCATCTTTTATTGCAAAGGATATACGGCCCTTTTCTGTAGTGGAAAACCCCGGGTTTCGCCACCTGTTAACACTGGAGCCGCAATATAAGCTCCCCTCTCGCAGCCACTTTTCAGAAAAAGTTATCCCGGAACTCTACCTCGAAACCAAAGCCCAGGTAATGGCGTCAATGGGCCAAGCTCATCGAGTTGCAATAACATGTGATTCCTAGACTTCGGTCGCTACAGAGTTGTATGTGACAATAACGGCACATTACATTAGCGATGACTGGAAGATTTTGTCTCGTGTTGCAAACGAGAGCCGTTTATGAGTCTCACACGGGTGCTCATCTGGCAGAGCTACTGTCTCATGTCGTGGATGAATGGCAGCTATCACATAAGGATGTAGTGCTTGTAACAGATAATGCGTCGAACATGATCGCTGCAGCTCAATTCGGAAAATTCCCCCACGTAACATGCTTCGCGCATACGCTGAATCTGGCATCACAGCGCGCGCTTAAAGTGGGCGCGCTCTCCAGGCTTTTGGGCAGAATCCGACGAATATCAACATTCTTTCATCGCAGCACCACAGCGAGCCACTGTCTGAAAGGGAAACAGCAAGGTCTTGGCCTGAAAAATCATAAACTGATAACTGATGTTGCAACAAGGTGGAACAGCGCATACGACATGGTCGAGAGGTTCCTGGAACAACAACCTGCAATTTGTGCCACCTTGCTGTCACCAGAAGTCAGAAAAGGAGAGACAGATCTGTGCACTCTTACTGAAACAGATGTAACAAATGCAGAGGATGCTGTGAGGGCATTAAAGCCAATGAAGGATGCAACAACACTGATGTCAGAAGAGCGCAATCCGACAGTTTCCCTCGTTGCTCCTCTACATGCGCAACTCCTCCAGAATATGTCAGACACCAACGGAGACTCGCACATGATCCATGAGATCAAGAATGCAATCAGAACAGATCTCCTGAAGAGGTACAACAGTAAGTCACAGAAGAGGATCCTTCATACAGCCACTGCCCTGGATCCCCGATTTAAGGGAATGCCTTTTTCTCACAGAAGAGGAGAGATCGGAGGTATACAGAGCACTGACAGAGGAGGCTGCATCCTTGGAGGTAATTCTATCATGTTTCTTGTACAAAAGGCTATATAAAATTAAAAGCTCATAATATTAATAGTAGGTAAAATTTGTTAAAAGTAATTTAAATTTATTTATTATTATTTTTATTTATTTTTATTAAAACGGAAAAAATTATAATTCTCATATATTATGTGAGCTGTTGTATTGGCTGACTGCACTGCCACTGTCCTAGTTTACCGTATTTTTCGGACCATAAGACGCACTTTTTCTTCACCAAATAGTGGGAGGAAAAGTGCCTGCGTCTTATGGTCCGAATAGAAGACCATAAGACGAGTTGCAGAGCGGCAGCGGTGAGGGACCGCTGCCGCTCTGCAACTCGCCTTATGGTCCGAGTTGCAGAGCGGCAGCGGGTCCCCCCCCCCGTGTCGCCTTGCCTTACCGTAGTGGCAGAGCGGCAGCGGGTCCTCCCTCACCTTCCTTATGGAAGCCGATTTGTGCAGGAAGGCGCGATGCTGCTGTACTGTGTCACCGCCGTATGCTATTGGAGGATAGCATGTAGTAGGCGGTGTTACAGTACACAGCAGTGCGCATGCCCTTCACTCCAGTCATATAATTCAAATATTATTCTGTTATACTTTATTAAATATTTTATTACACTATTTGGTTCAGAATATTTTTTTTCCTATTTTTCTCCTCTAAAAACCAGGTGCGTCTTAAGGTCGGGTGCGTCTTATGGTGCGAAAAATACGGTAATTGTATTTTCAAATACGTTGTTCAAACACAGGGTACACCTGGAATGACAGAAGTGGATGAAGCACCTGAGGGAACAGGAGAAGAAACCTCCATTGAGGACAGGCCCTCTGCTGCTCCCAAACGAAAGGCCTCATCGCTGCTTGTGAGTTTGCTGGGACAGTCTTTCACTGACACTGAAGGTACAGTAGAACCCAAGACCCCCTATGTCCTTGCTAAGGAGGAAATGGAGGCATACTGTAAAGCTCCATCTCTGCCTCTCACTGAGGACCCTTTGAACTGGTGGTGTGTCCATGAGGTCATGTTTCCTCTTCTCTCTCGGCTGTCAAAGCGATACTTGTGTATCCCAGGCACAAGTGTGTCTGCAGAGCGAGTTTTCTCAGCAGGAGATGTGGTCACTGCTAAAAGAAGCACTCTTAAACCAGAGCATGTGGACCAGTTAGTGTTCTTAAAGAAAAATTTACAAATTCCCACATGCTGAGCAGTTTGTGTTTCAGGAAGTTCCAGTGCCCAGTGCTGATATTTTGTTTTATTTTATTTTGTGTATTAAAAACACTGCTGAAGTGCAGATTTAGTTTTTTGTATATTGATTATATTCAAGTAGGTTTGGCCTCTTGTTTATTTTGGTTTGTAATTTAATTTCATGTTTATACATTTGTCAATATTTAAATGTTTTACAAGAAAGTACACTGCACTATATAAGTATTTAAGTACACTCCCTGCATTATGCACTTTTAGTACTTACATTTGTGTGTTCTAATCTAATGCTGCTGTTGTCTTCTGTGCCCAGACTTGAGTCTGTAACTGATGTGAAGCAAAATTGAAAAATAAGGATGCAGTTAAGATTAAGATTACTTTATTCGTCACATACCAAATTACATACAGCATATATAACCAGCAGTGAAATGTGAGAGGGTGGTGCAACCTATTACATTTTTATACATAGAAGACACACTGAGGTTGCAGACCACACCGGTGCAGCTGCCGGACAGCGCTCCAAGGCAAGGTGGGTTAAGTGTCTTGCCCAAGGACACAACGACAGTATGAACTGTGGGGCGAGCGGGAATCGATCCTACTACCTTCCGGTTGAAGGACGGCCGCTCTACCACTGAGCTACTGCCGCCCCAGTAGTGCATCATCAATGCATCGTGATGCATCGAGATAATTGAATCGAACTGAATCGATGACTTGATAATCGTAATCGAACCGAACCGTGAGACCAGTGTAGGTTCACACCTCTAGTGCTAAACACCTTAAACAAACCAGTCACTCTGAGGCGCAACACAAAGATTGCAGAGGTGTTTGCCTGCATTGCTTTTGAGGATCTGGATATGGTCACAGTAAATGTTGAGTCATTTGATGTGAAAAATCAAACAGTGTCATGTGTGAAGTGTCGCCCTATTGGAAATGTCAGCTCAGGGAGCTCGTTCAAAATTATGAAGACGTCTTTTCAAAAAACAAACTTGATTGTGGCTCAGATTAAGACATTGTCCATTTGTCCGACACTCGCCCATTCAGACTCCCATATCGCAGGGTCCCCCCTGGGCAGTACCACAAGCTCAGAGAAGCCCTCTCAGAAATGGAAGATTAGAGATCATTCGTCTGTGGCCGAGGAGGACAAGAAGCTCACAGCATTCACAACCCCCATGGGCCTTTACGAGTTCAATAGACTAGTGTTGTCATAAATAGAATAATAAATATCGATACTGAAATATCTCAAACGATACAATACTCATTTCCTGAAATATCGATACCAGCTGAGCTGAAAAAAAAAAAAGAAAATAAATTTTATTACTTGCACTATTGGTTTTTTAATGCATGACAATCTGAGAGGCCTTTCAACAAGTGCAATAACTCCGGGGTCTTCAAAAGGCGGACCGCGATCTGGACCGCAAGACATTATTCATAATTACAAGCGTTACGTTAACACGCGCGGGTCCTCAGGTTACTATGGTTACGGACAGAGCAGCGGGAAATTTCAACGCGTTTAGCGTAGCCTGATAATGAGTTAGAAACGACTAAAATCTAAAAGTTGAGCCTTGGCAAAACATAATAAAGATTCACTGGCGTTATGGACGAGAGGGAACGTTTATTTTAATCAGAAAATACAGCTCCTCAGCTCCGTGTCAGTGTCAAAGCTGAACAACAGCCCTTTATCCTCTAGTCCCGGCTGCTCTGATAATCAGAGAATGAATCCAGAACTGAACCAGGACTGGACAGTTTTCATGTCAGGATTAAAAAGACTCAGCTCAGAGGGAAGTGAGGACGTCTAATAATGTGGTGAGTTGTACATTTGTCTGTCAACTTCTTTATTCTGTCGTAGGTTAAGTATTGACTCGTTTGTCGCATATTTGACCTCATTTACAAACAACGTGAGTAATTAGCTCACGCTATTCACGTTCATTTGAACCTAACACATGTTCATTTGGGTGATTAAAAACAGAAAAGGTGTGAAAGGAGGGTTTGGAGATTTTAATTAAAATGTTACCCCACACGGCGAAAATACAGGAAATAAATATTTCTATTCTAAATTTTGAAAATGTTTAAAAGAGGAACCTGCTAATTAAACAATAACAGTTAATTATTGGCAACAGCTAATGCTAAAGAAATGCTCAGTGCATTTTTCCTTGTTCCTGTTGTTTCCAGAGGAATGCCAATAGAAAGATTAATTATGACAGGCATCTTTGTCATATTTGTTTAACAATTTTGTTTTGGCTTGGATTGATGATTTTGTATTTAAAATGTTCTCACACAAGGAGTATTAGGCATTATATGCAGGATTCCAGGCTATTGTCAATAAACCACCAGGTCCTGAGCTTTAGCCTCTTTTGATTTTGTAGTATTTTCCTTTTGTCTGTGAGCTGTGTTTGGTGAAAGCTAAACATTCAAACATCCTCGTCGCCTCACCGAACTCCTCCCAGACCAGAGTTTTTGTCTCCACAACCACCCGGGCTGTAGCCCGCTTGGTCTGCCGCTATCCATTAGCTGCGTCAGGAGTCCCACAAGCCAGCCAGGCTCGATAGGTTTCCTTCTTCAGCTTGACGGCATCCCTTACTTCCGGTGTCCACCACCCGGTTCGGGGATTGCTGCCACGACAGTAACCTAGGATCATTCCGGCACTGAAACCCCTCCACCACGATAAGGTGGCGGTTTAAGGAGTAGCCTACTGAGCATATAGAGGCACGAGAGGTTGGTCGACTGGAGTAAGAATGAATGAAGAGTAGTAGCGTACCTGTGCAGGCGACATGGCCCCCTTAAGATCTTGTTTGTTTGCCAGGACAAGTATGGGCACCCCCTGGTTCTCTGCAAACCGGCTGATCCTGTGCAGCTCTACTTTGGCCTCGTCCATGCGTTCTGGCTCTGCAGAGTCCACCACAAAGACCAGGCCATCTGTCCTCCTGGTGTAAGACTTCCACAGGGGTCGGAGTTTCTCCTGGCCACCCACGTCCCACACCTCGTAGGTGGTGCTGCTGCCTTTGGAGCCGCCCATGCTCATTTTAATGCGCTCCATGTTGAAGCCTTTGGTTGGAACAGTCTCTACAAACTCACTCAGCTTGAGTCTGTACAGGAATGAGGTTTTCCCTGCAGAGTCCAGGCCAATCACAACAATGTGCAGCGACTGAAGAGTGGGTAAGAACGTGCTGCTGGGGGCAATCTCTGTCAGCTGGTTCCCCATGGCTCAGGTCTGTACAGTGGGACGTTGTCCACGGGGGCGTCTGCAGAAAGAGCAGCTTCCCTTCAGATACTCACTGCAGACCTGCGAACACAGAGTAAAGACAGTTTTAATTGAAACTAGCATGTGTATGTATGTAAAGTTAATACAAATACGAATGTAATAATAAACATGTAACACAATATTAGCTTATATACTTATGCTATTATATGATAGTGAGTGCCGTAGGAGGTAGGGCTGGGCAATTTAAACCCTCTAAAAAAAATTTTTTAAATTTAACTTTGCACGCTACATTTTACCCTAGATTAGGACACCTAATTCCTCACTTGTTAAGACCATTTAGAACCGGTTGCTCACTGCTGACTGGACACATAGTGTAAAAGTACTGATATAGTTGCAGGAAGCCCCTGCTTCCTGCGAGAGGCGTGGCCATAGATTACTATTACTTTTGTGGTGTCGAGTTGACCATTGATACAATTTGTTGGCTGACCATGTTAACATCGTATTGTGTACCAGCCACTGTAGTTGCTGGTATGTACAGACTAGGGCTGGGCGATATATCGATATAAAAAAATATATCGATATATTTTTAGACGAGAAATGGAATTAGACCATATCGCATATATCGATATAGTTCAAATTTGCGCTGCTCCCCGCGCCACCGCCCCTCCTCTTTGAGGGGAGGAGGTGCAGGCACAGAGCCACTCTTCAACAAACATGGAGGAAGCAACTACGTCTGCGGAGCGCGCAGAGGAATTGGTTGGTAAAAGAAAAAGCAGTGGCTCAGTAATTTGGAGATGGTTCGGATTCAAAGTATCAGATGAGCAACAACATCACGTTACTTGTAGGGAGTGCAATAAACAAGTTACAGCCAGGGGTGGAAGCACTACAAATCTTTTTCACCACCTTTTTCACAAAGCTCACTACAAACTTCATTTTCCCGCAATGTGCCTTATGAAAAGAAAAGTGTCAAGTGGTGTACTATAACTAAAGCCGTGTCCTATCACATTGCTAAAGATATGGTCCCCGTTGTAACTGTGGAACAAGTCGGATTCCAAAAGCTACTGAAAACTATGGACCCGAGATATGAGCTTGCCAGTCGCAACTACTTTGCACGAGAAGCACTGCCACAAATGTACACTGAAATCAGACAGAGCCTTGCTGACCGGCTCGCTGACGTGACCCATTTTGCGTTGACCAGCGATATGTGGTCGAGCAGGACGTGTGAGCCTTACATGAGCGTGACAGTTCACTTCATTCAAGACTGGGAGATGAAAACAGCGTGTCTGCAAACAAGTTATTTCCCCCAGGATCACACCGGTGAGCACATAGCTGAGGCCCTGCAGGACGCAATTGCAAGCTGGAAACTCCAAGAAAAGTATCTGGTTGCTATAACAACCGACAACGGGAGCAACATTGTCAAAGCGGTTGAGCTGAACGAGTGGCTGAGGATGCAGTGCTTCGGTCACAGACTGCATTTGGCTATTGGTGAGTGCAGTGTTGTAAGGAGTATTCAGATATTTTACTTTAATCAAAAACATATTAAAATGTTATTTTTTTTTTACAATACATCATTTACAATACAGAATGGTAGATTTCAGAACCATATTTATTAGGTTTCCGTTATTGGATAAGAATTAGTGATGCATTGATGTATTTACAACTTTAATGTTACAGCTGGTAAAGGTGAGGTAATTATGACTTTAAAATGCTGGTTAGCCTGTTGTTATCATCAAGGTAACATATATTTAGCTATTATGATAGACTATAGTTTTTTCTCTGGATTGAAAATAGCAAACTGCAAAGTAACTAGAAACTAATGTTGACACATATGCCTAAACATTGTGGAGTTTTTAGTGGAGTAGAAATATGAAGTAGCATTAAAAAATAGCATAATTATTAAATACTAAGAACAACAACAAGTACGGAACACAAGTAAATGTACATACAGTATAGTCATAATTTATAAATTATACAAAAATAATACATAAAAATCACTTACATGATTAAAATTCAGAAAAAAATTAATATAATATTTGATATTTATGATTAGTAATGGTGTTGAATAAAAAATAAACTATGAAATGAGAAAATAATATTAATGTAGAACATTTCTAAAGCTTGATTTTGGATTAGTTGTATGAATGTGTTAAAGTGAAACCAGAGTCAAATTTCTCGCATAAGCACATTTGTTTAATAGTTTTTTATGATTCTGACAGGACATGGCATGAATGACAAGCGTGTCACCCGGGCCATTTCTTTGTGCAAAAAAATTGTAAGCTGTTATTCGTACAGCTGGAAGAAAAGGAGACATGTTGCTTAAGTCCAGATTCAGCTGGGTCTGCCAAGTCACCAACTCATAACCGAGTCTGCCACACGCTGGGGATCCAGGCAGCAGATGATAGAGAGAGTCCTGGAGCAGGAAGGAGCACTGGCCAAAGTCCTGTCTAATGACAAAAAGACCAGGCACCTTGTCCTTACCTGGCAGGATTTAGAGGTCCTAGAAGCAGTCCAAAAGGTCCTGAAACCTCTCCAGGACTTTACTGATGCTTTATCAGGTGAGGAGTACGTCACTCTATCATATGTGAAACCTGTGCTGCACCTTTTTAACGAAAGTCTCCTGGCATGTCAAGAGGGTGATAGCGAGCTTTGTAAATCGATCAAGACCAGCATTGTTGAGTACCTCAACAGCAAATATTCTGACCCAGCCACTACTGACCTTTTGGAGATGGCTTCATTTGTGGATCCTCGCTTCGGGGCCACCTACATCCCAAGTGAAAAAGTTGATACATTTAAGCACAGATCTGTCTTGGAGGTGGAGACGCTACTGGCTGATCAGAGCAACTGTCAACCGCCTTGCCTATGTGTGCCCACTGTGCCTGAGCCTGCAGATGGAGAAGCGGCAGTAGCACCAAAAGCTAAGAGGCTGGCAAGCTTCTTCAAGAAGCGCACAGCCACCACCACTGCACCAACCAAGAGGGGGGCTATTGAAAATGAACTGTCAAGTTACTTGCAAGTGTGGAGAGTGACATTGATCCTCTCAAGTGGTGGAAGGATCATGAAGTTCTCTTTCCATCTCTGAGCCACCTGGCAAAAAAGTATCTCTTGGTACCAGCTACCAGTTCACCCTCCGAAAGGGTTTTCAGCTGTAGTGGCAATATCATGACCTGCCACAGTGCATCTCTGAAGCCGGATGCTGTTGACAGGCTAGTGTTTCTCGCACAAAATCTTTAAACGAAGGAGGATACGCTTGTCTGTTTTCTAATGTCTACCTCAAGACAGCATTACTGTTTATCAAAGTAAAAAAAGAGGGGGAAAATGTTTATTGAGTTATAGAGTTATTGAGATAATCTGTTTCTTGTGCAACTGGTTGAGACTGTTCAGATAAGAAATCGAGTTAACAAAAAGGAAAAGGTAATCTCAAGTTGATGTTTAAAAAAATGTTCTTAAACTGAGCACTTTATTTTGTTCTTTCTTTATATGTAAATGCTGCCCTTAAGTTACTAGGGTTTGTCATATTATTTTGTAATGTTCGTTATTTGCATCTGTGGATTTGTTAGAAAGCCATTTATAGTTTTAAAACTAAAAATTTTTGATATTGCACTTTTCTCTTATAAAATATTTCGAAAAAAGATTGGCCTATTTTATAGACTATTTTTAAGAATTTTTTATTTTATTTAAATGTGCACCTTATGGAGCTTTGATTTCAAAAAATGTACTCCTGTCCTATTATTGTTATACAGTATTTATTTTTTTTTTACATTTTATTGTTATTTGAACAGCTGAGCATTTAATTATGAACCAGGTGAAGAAACCTGTTTACTATTTATTCATTTGATTTTGCAACTGTTCACTGAAATGGCCGGTTTCAATAAAACTGCTTGTGACGTCATATTTGGCTTTGACTGAACATTTGCTCTCACTTTGCGGAAAAAATATCGGGATATATATCGTATATCGATATTCAGCCTAAATATATCGGGATATGACTTTTTGTCCATATCGCCCAGCCCTAGTACAGACGTGGACAAAAATGTTGGTACCCTTCGGTCAATGAAAGAAAAACTCACAATGGTTACAGAAAAAACTTTATTTTGACAAAAGTAATAATAAATAAAAATTCTATGAATGTTAACTAATGAAAGTCAGACATTGCTTTTCAACCATGCTTCAACGGAATTATTTTAAAAAATAAACTCATGGAACAGGCCTAGACAAAATTGATGGTACCCCTAGAAAAGACTGTAAATAATGTGACCAAATGGACATGTTAATTCAAGGTGTGTGCACTAATTAGCATCACAGCTGTGTACAATCTTGTAATCAGTCAGTAGTAGGGGTGTGACGATAACCGCATCACCGCATCACCGCAATAATGAGATGCCTACCGCGGTGTGAGGTCATCACCGCACATGATTTTTTTGGGGGGGGGGTTATATTTAGTTTAATATTAAGTTTTGTTTTGTAAAAAGACTTTCTTTCGTTTTGTACAAATTGTCTCTTAATTTTAATAAAGGTTTCTTCGGCCAATTGCATGTATTTAATAAATAAGAACCAAATAAGTAGACTATGAGGTCGCAGAAGCGATCGCTTTCATTGCTCATGAACTGGAGCACGTCTCAAATAAACTGAAACTCAGCAGGTTTGCCTTACAGACATGAGAAATATGTAGCCTCATATGTGTAGAGACGAAAAGGTTTAAATAAGCATAGTGCAGTGTTCAGAACTCACACGGTTAACCAGCTTGATACAGATGGATCACTACTTTAGCAGTTAGACGCAAATTGAGCCAAGAGCGAGGAGCAGTGTTTGTGATATCAGTGAACGAGGAGCAGGGAGCGGGAGATGGTAAACCCAGAGCTGGAGCTGGAGCGGAGTGATTCTTGAATGCATAGGAGCGGGAGATGGTAAACCCAGAGCTGGAGCTGGAGCGGAGTCATTCTTCCCGGTTAACCGCCAAATCGCGATTCTTGTTGCTTCATCACCGCGGTAAGAAAAAATCCCATACCGTCACAGCCCTAGTCAGTAGGCCTATTTATAGGGCTTCAGGTAGTCACTGTGTTGTCTGGTGACATGGTGTGTACCCAGGGTTCGAATTACAGGGGAGCTAAGGGGAGCTCGGCTCCCCTGAAAAGGACCTGGGCTCCCCTGAAAGCCTACTTTGAGACATTTAGGGGGAGCTCTAAAACACTGTCCATTTTTGTGTCGCATATAGATTTTGATTTTCTGTACATTAAGGTTCCTGAAATAAATGATGATATTAAAAATGTGTCAATGTTGTGTGTTTATTCGCTCATTACATTACTATTTCCGAACACTATTTTCCGCTGTGTCTCCTGCTGTGACCATCCATGCGTGGCAGCGCTGCACTGAAATTACTACGTTTACGTCACTACTTGAACTTCTCACTGAGTTGGTATTTGGTTAGCTTAACTTCAAGTTCAAAACATACTTTATTCGTTTTTTGGAACACTCTGTGGATACTAATAAGAATGTCAAAAAGAAAGCAGCCAAACCTCAGTCAATTTGGATTTATAAAACAAACGAAGAGGAGTGATGAGAGCGCACCAGCTACAACTAGCTTGCCAGTGATACCGCCGCCGCTAAAAGTTGCTGCTAGTGACAGCACCAGCACCGAGGATAGCGAGACTTTAGCGCCAGAAACCACCGCTGCGACCTGCAGCGGACCAGGCGATCATGCAACACCTTTCAACTGGACAACAAAGCAATGGAGTGAGAGGAGAATCAGGAATACATGGCTCTATTCCAAAAATCAGAAGTTAGGATGTACAGTATGCATGGAGGCAAAAAGCCTGTTGCTCGAGGTAAGAATCATGGAATTACTTACTTGAGCTGTGCGTTTGTGAGGATTGGCCCTAATCCTATTTAATATTGATGTATTTTTTTTATGATTGTTATGCGAGTTACTCTGTTTTTTTTATCATGATTTGCATAATGTAAGTCTAAGCGCGGTTGATTCAGAACCGTGGACAGAGCTGTTTGCCCTAACACTGACAACACTGACTGACGCCATGCTTTATAGTAAACAGTTTACTAAGTAAACAATAGGTTTACTGTAAACCTATTGTTTTAAATGCCCTAACATGCACCAAAAGCGTTAAAGTCAGTCAGGGAGGATCGAAAAATAGGGCTCCCCCGAAAGCCACTTTGTAATTCGAACCCTGTGTGTACCACACTCAACATGGACCAGAGGAAGCGAAGGAAAGAGGTGTCGCAGGAGAATAGAAAGAAAATTATAGACAAGCATGATAAAAGGTAAAGGCTATAAGACCATCTCCAGCTGCCTAAACTACACGACTCCGTGAAAAAACATATCCACAGCCTACTGCAAGCCTCCTCTTCGTTTAGTTTCACCACGGATATTTGGACAAGCAGTGTTTGCCCCGTGCCTTGTTTTTTTGTTAAATTATATGACTAAAGCTGTTACCTGTAAATTTAAATCACGTTTTTTTTATTAAGTACTCGGTATCGGTATTGGCGAGTACTGAAATGCAAGTACTCGTACTCGTTTTCCAAAAAAGTGGTATCGGTGCATCCCTAGTATGTATGTTAAAATTTTAACATATATACACAAAATACGAGAAAAGATAACAAGTACGCTTTTAATTTTATGTTAACTTTGTCTTTTTATTTTTTTAAAACGACCAACTAAAAAATTATTCTTCAGTCATACCTGAAGCCTTCAACAGCTACTTCATCCACTCTGTAGCCAAAATAGCAAAATGTTTTACACCAGTAACTACAAGTAGGCCTTTATATTCGGTTGATACCAGCACACCAGGTTTCAGTCAAATAAGTTTGACCGAAACATTTCCCCTGAAACCAAACCTGATGGCACTAACCACTTTGCACCTGAATGGAGCAGTGTATAGCAACTCTACTGAGCCTTAACGACCCTCACATCAGGAGTCACACTTCCCTTTCAGAGCCAACGACTATGAGACCAGAACAGCCTGGTCCATCATGTTTGGTTTAAGGGGAAACTCCTCCCTCTAGAGATATAAACAGCTCTTACCAGTTGATCGCAGAATTGATAAAGTCTCTTGAACTTAGAGACGCAACGTCTTTACCTTGAAAACTGAGACCAGGTGCTTTTACTTCAACCTTTTATCCAAAATGTAGCTTATGTGTAACTAAATGTGCTATCTTTTTACTATTTTTAAATAAATAAATAAAGAAAGAAAGAAAGAAAGAAAGAAAGAAAGAAAACAAGGGAGGAGATACAAAGAAAGAAAAGAGAAGGAAAGATGAAAAGAAAAAAGATAGGAATTATAAGTAGGAATATAAGAAGAATTAAAGCCGCAAGCGGCGATAAAGGCCCTCGCCTCCCTTGAGACCGCAGGGACACATGCACTCGGAGGATTGCATTTCGTGCTTTAAATTGTAAACTTCACGGTAAATTACTGGGCCTGTGCCACTGCTTGAAACTTCTTCTGGCTGGAGCCTGCTTCATCACCTCGGGCCTGTGCTACTGCTGGGGCCTGCTACACCACCTTGTAATTTAGAGTTAAAGGTCTCCGCAATCCCTGGTTTTCCTGGGAGCTGTCTGAACCTTTGAAAATAATAGATTATGCTTGGGCTAAGGCGAGAAAAACAAAGTACTGGCTGGAGATTTGAGATGACTCAGGAATCGCTGCACCCCCCTGTTTAAAAAGGCAAAATGTAAATATTACTTGTCTAAAAGTACAAGTTTACAAGTTCCAAAAGATTCTGAGTAGTTTTCTCAAGACTCTAGCCTTGGCTCTGGAGGGGCCTCCTCTAAATGAAGGATCCTGGCAATTGGGAAATGGCATTTATTTCCCAAAGAAATGGCTGCCTCTTCACAGACTCATTAAACCACAGCCACAAATGTAACAAAAAACAAATTGATAACTTTTTTGGCACACTGTTTAGATGAAAAGCCTTTAGCACAAGGGGTGTGATTTAGGTGGTCACGCATTCCACCCAACATAGTAGATTTCCTGTTGATTTTACGATATGGCTGTAATAAACTTTTCTGTTTGCCCTGAGGTGTCCTATGGATGTACCAAGTTTCATTTTTCTACGTTGGAAAAAAGTTACTTTCACTTTCCTTAGGCCCAATGTATTTTGACTTTTCTAGGGGTCGCCACTGAGTCATTTTTTGTATTTTTTTTTCGGGGACTTCAAATACATAAATTTTTCGCTGGGCTTGAAATCTGGGACCAATAAAAATGACTTTTAGTTGTACGTTTACTGGGTTAAATTGAGGATCATTTTGCAGAAAAATATGATAAAAAATATATACCGAATTATAATAAAAAAAAATATAACTCGAGCAAAAAAGTCTAGAAAAACGCTTGTCTATTTTACATACATGTGTTTAGCTCATTTTGCCCAAGTTTGGTGTCTGTGGAATGAAGCAGCTATTGTCTGTGTACTTTTAAAAAAGGTATTTTTTAAGTCGGTTCACATTTTCAATTCAAAATGGCCGCCTTCCCGTGTGTGATAGGGTGTGGTCCCTATTGGATTTTTTGTTCATAAGCCCATGGTGGATGTGTGTACCAAGTTTCATTTGCCTACAACAAACTAAAATTTTAACTTCCCATTGACTTTTTCCACATTTTTGGGACGTTGCTATGGCAACACATTTATAGATAGGGGGGGGTTGTCATTGGCTTTTATGCTCGTCATGACATAAGAGATGTGTGTACCAAATTTTATGTCTCTATGACAAACTAAATTCTTAGGTCCCATTATAGGTTTGTAGGGGCGCTGGAGAGCCATTTCTAAAGATAACCCTTTTATTTACATATTTTTGTGTTCAGGTCATGAATGTGCACAAACGCCTTTTTGGGTCCAACTCGATCTGAGAAGGTGTTTGAGAGTTAAGAGACATTTTATTTTCACAAAAATGGCCACCTCGTTACAGGCTTGCCACACCCATACCCGATAAGATATCATAAACAAAGTCACAACTTTGGTTGGCACATGTGTCTAGATGATACTCACCAAATTTGGGGCCATTTAGATTAAAACACAATGATTTGCATCTTTCTGCGCAAGTGCGATTTTAGTGGCCATGCTTCACCCCACATGGCGGACTTCCTGTTGAGTTTAGGGTGTGACTGTCATTGACTTTTCTGTTTGCCCTGAGGTGTCCTATGGATGTACCAAGTTTCATTTTTCTACGTTGGAAAAAAGTTACTTTCACTTTCCATAGGCCCAATGTATTTTGATTTTGTAGGGTCGCCACTGAGTCATTTTCGTATTTTTTTGACTTCAAAAACATACCATTTTCGCCGAGCTTGAAGTCTGGGACCAATAAAAATGACTTTTCGTGCATGTTCACTGGGTCAAATTTAGGATCATTTGGTCACAATAAAAAAAAAAAAAAAAAAAAAAAAAAAAAAAATCCGAGCAAAAACAATAGGCCCTCCCGGTCATCACCGCTCGGAGCCTAATTAAAGCCGCGCAGCGATAAAGGCCTCGCCTCCCTTGAGACCACGGGGACACATGCACTCGGAGGAGTGCATTTCGTGCTTTAAAGCGCAAACTTCACGGTAATGTCAAATAACCGGGCCTGTGTTACTGCTGGGGCCTGCTACACTACCTTGTAATTTAGAGTTAAAGGTCTCCACAATCCCTGGTTTTCCTGGGAGCTGTCTGAACCTTTGAAAATAATAGATTATGCTTGGGCTAAGGCGAGAAAAACAAAGTACTGGCTGGAGATTTGAGATGACTCAGGAATTGCTGCACCCCCCCTGTTTAAAAAGGCAAAATGTAAATATAACTTGTCTAAAAGTACAAGTTTACAAGTTCCAAAGGATTCTGAGGAGTTTTCTAAGACTCTAGCCGTGGCTCTGGAGGGGCCTCCTCTAAAGGAAGGATCCTGGCAATTGGGAAATGGCATTTATTTCCCAAAGGTTGCCTCTTCACAGACTCATTACGACCACAGCCACAAATGTATCAAAAAACAAATTGATAATTTTTTTGGCACACGTGTCTAGATGATACTCACCAAATTTGGAGCTGTTTAGATGAAAAGCCTTTAGACAGAAGGGGTGCGATTTAGGTGGTCACGCATTCCACCGAACATAGTAGATTTCCTGTTTAGTTTACGATATGGCTGTATTAAACTTTTCAGTTTGCCCTGAGGTGTCCTATGGATGTACCAAGTTTCATTTTTCTACGTTGGAAAAAGTTACTTTCACTTTCCATAGGCCCAATGTATTTTGACTTTTCTAGGGGTCGCCACTGAGTCATTTTTCGTATTTTTTTTTCGGGGACTTCAAATACATACATTTTTCGCCGAGCTTGAAGTCTGGGACCAATTAAAATGACTTTTAGTTGCACGTTTACTGGGTCAAATTTAGGATCATTTTGCAGAAAAATTATATATAAAAACAATATACCAAATTATAATAAAAAAAAATATAACTCGAGCAAAAAAGTCTAGAAAAAGACTTGTCTATTTTACATACATGTGTTTAGCTCATTTTGCCCAAGTTTGGTGTCTGTGGAATGAAGCAGCTATTTTTTGTTGTTTTTTAAAAAAGAGGTGTATTCTAAGTCGGACCAAATTTTCAATTCAAAATGGCCGCC
Organism: Perccottus glenii; assembly: GCA_024416835.2. Classification (NCBI taxonomy): domain Eukaryota; kingdom Metazoa; phylum Chordata; class Actinopteri; order Gobiiformes; family Odontobutidae; genus Perccottus; species Perccottus glenii. Next base: position 31,953,730 of record CM044553.2, read on the forward strand.
TTCCCGTGTGTGATAGGGTGTGGTCCCCATTGGCTTTTTTGTTCATAAGCCCATTCTGGATGTGTGTACCAAGTTTCATTTGCCTACGACAAACTAAAATTTTCACTTCCCATTGACTTTTTCGACATATTTGGGACGTTGCTATGGCAACACATTTATAGATAGGGGGTGGTTGTAATTGGCTTTTATGCTCGTCATGACATAAGAGATGTGTGTACCAAATTTTATGTCTCTATGACAAACTAAATTCTTGGGTCCCATTATAAGTTTGTAGGGGGCGCTGGAGAGCCATTTCTAAAGATAACCCTTTTATTTACATATCTTTGTGTTTAGGTCATGAATGTGCACAAACGCCTTTTTGGGTCCAACTCGATCCGAGAAGGCGTTTGAGAGTTAAGAGACATTTTATTTTCACAAAAATGGCCACCTCGTTACAGGCTTGCCACACCCATACCCGATAAGATATCAACAATAAAGTCACAAATTTGGTTGGCGTGTCTAGATGATACTCACCAAATTTGGGGCCATTTAAATTAAAACACAATGATTTGCATCTTCTTGCGCAAGGGGTGCGATTTTAGTGGCCATGCGTTTCACCCTACATGGCGGACTTCCTGTTTAGTTTAGGGTGTGGCTGTCAATGACTTTTCTGTTTGCCCTGAGGTGTCCTATTGATGTACTAAGTTTCATTTTTCTACGTTGGAAAAAGTTACTTTCACTTTCCATAGGCCCAATGTATTTTGACTTTTCTAGGGTCGCCACTGAGTCATTTTTCATTTTTTTTTCGGGACTTCAAATACATAAATTTTTGCGGGCTTGAAGTCTGGGACCAATAAAAATGACTTTTAGTTGTTGGTTTACTGGGTCAAATTGAGAATCATTTTGCAGAAAAATTATAATAAAAAAATATATACCGAATTATAATAAAAAATATAACTCGAGCAAAAAGTCTAGAAAAACACTTGTCTCATTTACATACATGTGTTTAGCTCATTTTGCCCAAGTTTGGTGTCTGTGGAATGAAGCAGCTATTTTTTGTTGTTTTTAAAAAAGAGGTGTATTCTAAGTCGGACCAAATTTTAAATTCAAAATGGCCGCCTTCCCGTGTGTGATAGGGTGTGGTCCCCATTGGCTTTTTTGTTCATAAGCCCATGGTGGATATGTGTACCAAGTTTCAGTTGCCTACAACAAACTAAAAATTTCACTTCCCATTGACTTTTTTCACATTTTTGGGACGTTGCTATGGCAACACATTTATAGATAGGGGTGGTTGTCATTGGCTTTTATGCTCATGACATAAGAGATGTGTGTACCAAATTTTATGTCTCTATGACAAACTAAATTCTTGGGTCCCATTATAAGTTTGTAGGGGCGCTGGAGAGCCATTTCTAAAGATAACCCTTTTATTTACATATTTTTGTGTTCAGGTCATGAATGTGCACAAACGCCTTTTTGGGTCCAACTCGATCCGAGAAGCCGTTTGAGAGTTAAGAGACGTTTTATTTTCACAAAAATGGCCACCTCGTTACAGGCTTGCCACACCCATACCCGATAAGATATCAACAACAAAGTCACAACTTTGGTTGGCACATGTCTAGATGATACTCACCAAATTTGGGGCCATTTAGATTAAAACACAATGATTTGCATCTTTCTGCGCAAGGGGTGCGAATTTAGTGGCGCCTTTCACCCCACATGGCGGACTTCCTGTTAAGTTTAGGTGTGACTGTCATTGACTTTTCTGTTTGCCCTGAGGTGTCCTATGGATATACCAAGTTTCATTTTCTACGTTGGAAAAAGTTACTTTCACTTTCCATAGGCCCAATGTATTTTGACTTTTCTAGGGGCCGCCACTGAGTCATTTTTCGTATTTTTTTCGGCGACTTCAAATACATACATTTTTGCCAGGCTTGAAGTCTGGGACCAATAAAAATGACTTTTAGTTGTTCGTTTACTGGGTTAAATTGAGGATCATTTTACAGAAAAATTATAATAAAAAATATATACCGAATTATAATAAAAAAATATAACTCGAGCAAAAGTCTAGAAAAACACTTGTCTCATTTACATACATGTGTTTAGCTCATTTTGCCCAAGTTTGGTGTCTGTGGAATGAAGCAGCTATTTTTGTTGTTTTTAAAAACAGGTGTATTCTAAGTCGGACCAAATTTTCAATTCAAAATGGCCGCCTTCCCGTGTGTGATAGGTGTGGTCCCCATTGGCTTTTTGTTCATAAGCCCATGGTGGATATGTGTACCAAGTTTCATTTGCCTACAACAAACTAAAAATTTCACTTCCCATTGACTTTTTCCACATATTTGGAACGTTGCTATGGCAACACATTTATAGATAGGGGGTGGTTGTCATTGGCTTTTATGCTCGTCATGACATAAGAGATGTGTGTACCAAATTTCATGTTTCTATGACAAACTAAATTCTTGGGTCCCATTATAAGTTTGTAGGGGCGCTGGAGAGCCATTTCTAAAGATAACCCTTTTATTTACATATCTTTGTGTTCAGGTCATGAATGTGCACAAACGCCTTTTGGTTCCAACTCGATCCGAGAAGGCGTTTGAGAGTTAAGAGACGCTTTATTTTCACAAAAATGGCCACCTCGTTACAGGCTTGCTACACCCATACCCGATAAGATATCAACAACAAAGTCACAAATTTGGTTGGCACACGTGTCTAGATGATACTCACCAAATTTGGGGCCATTTAAATTAAAACACAATGATTTGCATCTTCTTGCGCAAGGGGTGCGATTTTAGTGGCCATGCTTTCACCCCACATGGCGGACTTCCTGTTTAGTTTAGGTGTGGCTGTCATAGACTTTTCTGTTTGCCCTGAGGTGTCCTATTGATGTACTAAGTTTCATTTTTCTACGTTGGAAAAAGTTACTTTCACTTTCCATAGGCCCAATGTATTTTGACTTTTCTAGGGGTCGCCACTGAGTCATTTTTTTTTTTTTTTTTGGGGACTTCAAATACATAAATTTTTGCCGGGCTTGAAGTCTGGGACCAATAAAAATGACTTTTAGTTGTTGGTTTACTGGGTCAAATTGAGAATCATTTTGCAGAAAAATTATAATAAAAAATATATACCGAATTATAATAAAAATATAACTCGAGCAAAAAGTCTAGAAAAACACTTGTCTCATTTACATACATGTGTTTAGCTCATTTTGCCCAAGTTTGGTGTCTGTGGAATGAAGCAGCTATTTTTGTTGTTTTTTAAAAAGAGGTGTATTCTAAGTCGGACCAAATTTTAAATTCAAAATGGCCGCCTTCCCGTGTGTGATAGGGTGTGGTCCCCATTGGCTTTTTGTTCATAAGCCCATGGTGGATATGTGTACCAAGTTTCAGTTGCCTACAACAAACTAAAAATTTCACTTCCCATTGACTTTTTTCACATTTTTGGGACGTTGCTATGGCAACACATTTATAGATAGGGGTGGTTGTCATTGGCTTTTATGCTCGTCATGACATAAGAGATGTGTGTACCAAATTTTATGTCTCTATGACAAACTAAATTCTTGGGTCCCATTATAAGTTTGTAGGGGCGCTGGAGAGCCATTTCTAAAGATAACCCTTTTATTTACATATTTTTGTGTTCAGGTCATGAATGTGCACAAACGCCTTTTTGGGTCCAACTCGATCCGAGAAGCCGTTTGAGAGTTAAGAGACGTTTATTTTCACAAAAATGGCCACCTCGTTACAGGCTTGCCACACCCATACCCGATAAGATATCAACAACAAAGTCACAACTTTGGTTGGCACATGTGTCTAGATGATACTCACCAAATTTGGGGCCATTTAGATTAAAACACAATGATTTGCATCTTTCTGCGCAAGGGGTGCGAATTTAGTGGCCGCGCTTTCACCCCACATGGCGGACTTCCTGTTAAGTTTAGGGTGTGACTGTCATTGACTTTTCTGTTTGCCCTGAGGTGTCCTATGGATATACCAAGTTTCATTTTTCTACGTTGGAAAAAGTTACTTTCACTTTCCATAGGCCCAATGTATTTTGACTTTTCTAGGGGCCGCCACTGAGTCATTTTTCGTATTTTTTTCGGCGACTTCAAATACATACATTTTTGCCAGGCTTGAAGTCTGGGACCAATAAAAATGACTTTTAGTTGTTCGTTTACTGGGTTAAATTGAGGATCATTTTACAGAAAAATTATAATAAAAAATATATACCGAATTATAATAAAAAAATATAACTCGAGCAAAAAGTCTAGAAAAACACTTGTCTCATTTACATACATGTGTTTAGCTCATTTTGCCCAAGTTTGGTGTCTGTGGAATGAAGCAGCTATTTTTGTTGTTTTTAAAAACAGGTGTATTCTAAGTCGGACCAAATTTTCAATTCAAAATGGCCGCCTTCCGTGTGTGATAGGGTGTGGTCCCCATTGGCTTTTTGTTCATAAGCCCATGGTGGATATGTGTACCAAGTTTCATTTGCCTACAACAAACTAAAAATTTCACTTCCCATTGACTTTTTCCACATATTTGGAACGTTGCTATGGCAACACATTTATAGATAGGGGGTGGTTGTCATTGGCTTTTATGCTCGTCATGACATAAGAGATGTGTGTACCAAATTTCATGTTTCTATGACAAACTAAATTCTTGGGTCCCATTATAAGTTTGTAGGGGCGCTGGAGAGCCATTTCTAAAGATAACCCTTTTATTTACATATCTTTGTGTTCAGGTCATGAATGTGCACAAACGCCTTTTTGGTTCCAACTCGATCCGAGAAGGCGTTTGAGAGTTAAGAGACGTTTTATTTTCACAAAAATGGCCACCTCGTTACAGGCTTGCTACACCCATACCCGATAAGATATCAACAACAAAGTCACAAATTTGGTTGGCACACGTGTCTAGATGATACTCACCAAATTTGGGGCCATTTAAATTAAAACACAATGATTTGCATCTTCTTGCGCAAGTGCGATTTTAGTGGCCATGCGTTTCACCCCACATGGCGGACTTCCTGTTTAGTTTAGGGTGTGGCTGTCATAGACTTTTCTGTTTGCCCTGAGGTGTCCTATTGATGTACTAAGTTTCATTTTTCTACGTTGGAAAAAAGTTACTTTCACTTTCCATAGGCCCAATGTATTTTGACTTTTCTAGGGGTCGCCACTGAGTCATTTTTTTTTTTTTTTTTCGGGGACTTCAAATACATATATTTTTGCGGGCTTGAAGTCTGGGACCAATAAAAATGACTTTTAGTTGTTGGTTTACTGGGTCAAATTGAGAATCATTTTGCAGAAAAATTATAATAAAAAATATATACCGAATTATAATAAAAAAATATAACTCGAGCAAAAAGTCTAGAAAAACACTTGTCTCTTTTACATACATGTGTTTAGCTCATTTTGCCCAAGTTTGGTGTCTGTGGAATGAAGCAGCTTTTTCTGTGTACTTTTAAAAAGAGGTGTATTTTAAGTCGGTTCACATTTTCAATTCAAAATGGCCGCCTTCCTGTGTGTGATAGGGTGTGGTCCCCATTGGCTTTTTGTTCATAAGCCCATGGTGGATGTGTGTACCAAGTTTCATTTGCCTACAACAAACTAAAAATTTCACTTCCCATTGACTTTTTCACATTTTTGGGACGTTGCTATGGCAACACATTTATAGATAGGGGTGGTTGTCATTGGCTTTTATGCTCGTCATGACATAAGAGATGTGTGTACCAAATTTTATGTCTCTATAACAAACTAAATTCTTGGGTCCCATTATAAGTTTGTAGGGGCGCTGGAGAGCCATTTCTAAAGATAACCCTTTTATTTACATATTTTTTGTTCAGGTCATGAATGTGCACAAACGCCTTTTTGGGTCCAACTCGATCCGAGAAGGCGTTTGAGAGTTAAGAGACGCTTTATTTTCACAAAAATGGCCACCTCGTTACAGGCTTGCCACACCCATACCCGATAAGATATCAACAACAAAGTTACAACTTTGGTTGGCACACGTGTCTAGATGATACTCACCAAATTTGGGGCCATTTAGATTAAAACACAATGATTTGCATCTTTCTGCGCAAGAGGTGCGATTTTAGTGGTCGCTGCTTCACCCCACATGACGGACTTCCTGTTAAGTTTAGGGTGTGACTGTCATTGACTTTTCTGTTTGTTCTGAGGTGTCCTATGGATATACCAAGTTTCATTTTTCTACGTTGGAAAAAAGTTACTTTCACTTTCCATAGGCCCAATATATTTTGATTTTGTAGGGGTCGCCACTGAGTCATTTTTCGTATTTTTTTTTTCTGCGACTTCAAATACATAAATTTTTCGCCGAGCTTGAAGTCTGGGACCAATAAAAATGACTTTTCGTGCATGTTCACTGGGTCAAATTTAGGATCATTGGGTCGGAAGAAAAAAAAAAAAAAATCCGAAAAACAATAGGCCCTCCCGGTCATCACCGCTGGCCTAAAAATATACCAAATTATAATAAAAAAAAATATAACTCGAGCAAAAAAGTCTAGAAAAACGCTTGTCTATTTTACATACATGTGTTTAGCTCATTTTGCCCAAGTTTGGTGTCTGTGGAATGAAGCAGGTATTGTTTGTGTTCTTTTAAAAAAGGTTTATTTTAAGTCGGTTCACATTTTCAATTCAAAATGGCCGCCTTCCCGTGTGTGATAGGGTGTGGTCCCCATTGGCTTTTTTGTTCATAAGCCCATGGTGGATGTGTGTACCAAGTTTCATTTTTCTACGTTGGAAAAAAGTTACTTTCACTTTCCATAGGCCCAATGTATTTTGATTTTGTAGGGGTCGCCACTGAGTCATTTTTCATATTTTTTTTTCGGCGACTTCAAATACATAAATTTTTCGCCGAGCTTAAAAAATTGGACCAATAAAAATGACTTTTCGTTCATGTTCACTGGGTCAAATTTAGGATCATAGGTCGACAATAAAAAAAAAAAAATAAATAAATAAATAATCCGAGCAAAAACAATAGGCCCTCCCGGCCATCACCGGCTCGGGCCTAATAAATAAATAAAAAAAATCCGAGCAAAAACAATAGGCCCTTTCGGTCATCACCGGCTCGGGCCTAATAAGATAAAAGGAAAGAACAAACGGAGAAGGTACAGTGCCTAGCGAAAGTATTCGGCCCCCTTGAACTTTGTGACCTTTTGCCACATTTCAGGCTTCAAACATAAAGATATGGAACTGTATTTTTTTGTGAAGAATCAAGAAGTGGGACACAATCATGAAGGGGAACAAAATTTATTGGCCATTTCAAACTTTTTTAACAAATAAAAAACTGAAAAATTGGGCGTGCAAAATTATTCAGCCCCCTTAACTTAATACTTTGTAGCGCCACCTTTTGCTGCGATTACAGCTGTAAGTCACTTGGGGTATGTCTCTATCAGTTTTGCAAAACAGCTCGAGCTCAGTGAGGTTGGATGGAGAGCATTTGTGAACAGCAGTTTTCAGTTCTTTCCACAGATTCTTGATTGGATTCATGTCTGGACTTTGACTCGGCCATTCTAACACCTGGATATATTTATTTGTGAACCATTCCATTGTAGATTTTGCTTTATGTTTTGGATCATTGTCTTGTTGGAAGACAAATCTTCGTCCCAGTCTCAGGTCTTTTGCAGACTCCATCAGGTTTTCTTCCAGAATGGTCCTGTATTTGGCTCCATCCATCTTCCCATCAATTTTAACCATCTTCCCTGTCCCTGCTGAAGAAAAGCAGGCCCAAACCATGATGCTGCCACCACCATGTTTGTCAGTGGGGATGGTGTGTTCAGGGTGATGAGCTGTGTTGCTTTTACGCCAAAACACAACGTTTTGCATTGTTGCCAAAAAGTTCGATTTTGGTTTCATCTGACCAGAGCACCTTCTTCCACATGTTTGGTGTGTCTCCCAGGTGGCTTGTGGTAAACTTTAAACGACACTTTTTATGGATATCTTTAAGAAATGGCTTTCTTCTTGCCACTCTTCCATAAAGGCCAGATTTGTGCAGTATACGACTTGTTGTCCTATGGACAAGAGTCTCCCACCTCAGCTGTAGATCTCTGCAGTTCATCCAGAGTGATCATGGGCCTCTTGGCTGCATCTCTGATCAGTCTTCTCCTTGTATGAGCTGAAAGTTTAGAGGGACGGCCAGGGTTGGTAGATTTGCAGTGGTCTGATACTCCTTCCATTTCAATATTATCGCTTGCACAGTGCTCCTTGGGATGTTTAAAGCTTGGGTAATCTTTTTGTATCCAAATCCGGCTTTAAACTTCTCCACAACAGTATCTCGGACCTGCCTGGTGGGTTCCTTGTTCTTCATGATGCTCTCTGCGCTTTAAAACGGACCTCTGAGACATCACAGTGCAGGTGCATTTATACGGAGACTTGATTACACACAGGTGGATTCCATTTATCATCATTAGTCATTTAGGTCAACATTGAATCATTCAGAGATCCTCACTGAACTTCTGGAGAGAGTTTGCTGCACTGAAAGTAAAAAGGCTGAATAATTTTGCACGCCCAATTTTTCAGTTTTTTATTTGTTAAAAAAGTTTGAAATATCCAATAAATTTCGTTCCACTTCATGATTGTGTCCCACTTGTTGTTGATTCTTCACAAAAAATTACAGTTTTATATCTTTATGTTTGAAGCCTGAAATGTGGCAAAAGGTTGCAAAGACCTGGTACACCTACTGGCCGAGGTAAACTTTGCCCGAACCACTGGCAAGGTTAGGAGGAACATCTCCAAGGCTTGGGTCCTAACGGCTCAGGAGATTACCATGGCCATTGAGGAGGCGGAGGACTGAGCAGCGTGGAGGGAGGCACAAGCTCTGGCCAGAAAAGACCAGGAGCCTTTCTGCCTTTTCCAGGAGCCAGCAGTTGGCTGAAGACATCTGCCTGGCGAACCCTTCATTTGCCTCGCCTAGTGGCTCCCACCCCAGTCACAGAAGAGCAATGTCCCCTGGGGTGTCATCTTCCAGCCCCGGCCATCCCATTGCCGGTCCCTCAACCCTCCTCTACAGCATCCCGTGGTTTTCAGCTGCCTGCCTCCAGCAGATTACCATCGACATCAGTCCCTGTGAGCCTGCCTGTGGCTTTGATCAGAGAGGATGAGGGTAAATTTCTCTATTATTCACTTTCAATCATTCAGCCAGATTTAACTGTTAACAAACAGTAGTGTATAATATATATATTTTTTATTAGAACCATCAACGTCAGCAGCAGGTGGCCTTTGGGGAAACCACAAGAGCGTCCTCTTCCTTGCAATGCAAGTAATAAGATTAGGAAGCCAAGACGATAAACCATGAACTTTAATGATACCTGCTGTACTAGTTATAAGTGTAGACAATTTGTCACTAAGCTCTTTTTCAGTTATTTTACAGCCATCCAACCATCTCCTTCTCCCTGTCCACTGGACCCTCGACATCCACCCGGAGTAACAAACAACATATACTAACAACAAATAAAGACTGTATAAAAGTAATATACACTCACCTAAAGGATTATTAGGAACACCTGTTCAATTTCTCATTAATGCAAGAATCTAATCAACCAATCGCATGGTTGCTTCAACCATGTCAAGTCAATCTTCTGAACTCCAAACTGAATGTCAGAATGGGAAAGAAAGGTGATTTAAGCAATTTTGAGCGTGGCATGGTTGCTGGTGCCAGACGGCATTTCTAGGGTTTATAAAGAATGGTGTGAAAAGGGAAAAACATCCAGTATGCGGCAGTCCTGTGGGCAAAAATGCCTTGTTGATGCTAGAGGTCAGAGGAGAATGGGCCGACTGATTCAAGCTGATAGAAGAGCAACTTTGACTGAAATAACCACTCGTTACAACCAAGGTCTGCAGCAAAGCATTTGTGAAGCCACAACACGCACAACCTTGAGGCGGATGGGCTACAACAGCAGAAGACCCCACCGGGTACCACTCATCTTCACTACAAATAGAAAAAAGAGGCTACAATTTGCACGAGCTCACCAAAATTGGACAGTTGAAGACTGGAAAATGTTGCCTGGTCTGATGAGTCTCGATTTCTGTTGAGACATTCAGATGGTAGAGTCAGAATTTGGCGTAAACAGAATGAGAACATGGATCCATCATGCCTTGTTACCACTGTGCAGGTTGGTGGTGTAATGGTGTGGGGGATGTTTTCTTGGCACACTTTAGGCCCCTTAGTGCCAATTGGGCATCGTTTAAATGCCACGGCCTACCTGAGCATTGTTTCTGACCATGTCCATCCCTTTATGACCACCATGTACCCTTCCTCTGATGGCTACTTCCAGCAGGATAATGCACCATGTCACAAAGCTCGAATCATTTCAAATTGGTTTCTTGAACATGACAATGAGTTCACTGAACTAAAATGGCCCCCACAGTCACCAGATCTCAACCCAATAGAGCATCTTTGGGATGTGGTGGAACGGGAGCTTTGTGCCCTGGATGTGCATCCCACACACATCTCCACATCCCACACACATCTCCACATCTCCATCAACTGCAAGATGCTATCCTGTCAATATGGGCAAACATTTCTAAAGAATGCTTTCATCACCATGTTGAATCAATGCCACGTAGAATTAAGGCAGTTCTGAAGGCGAAAGGGGGTCAAACACAGTATTAGTATGGTGTTCCTAATAGGGATGCTCATATTGACCGTTTAACCTAAAGTAAATATTTTGACCGATTAATACTATCAGTTAAACGGTTTAAAACGTTTTTAAGGTTTTTTTTTGTTTGTTTGTTTGCTGCATGGTTTAAAAATAAAATAGCCTACTATATAGCTTATATTTATTAACTCACTCGGCACGCGCAACCACACACGTGACACATGCCTGAAGATGTCTGTACGGCCATTGGTGCATATCCAGGTCCCGCCCGGTCAAAACCCGTCAGAGTTGGCTGGAAAAGGTGTCAATCGAAGGCTAACACTTCCCGTTAGCATTTTAGTAGCTTTTGTCGCGGTCTCGAAAGGACTTATGGCTTTTATTATCAATAGAAATGACAAAAAATGTCGCAGCAGTTTTCAAGTTGGAAATACTTCTCTGCAGTTTTTGAGCCTACGAGGATATAACATGTCTTGTGGACCTAATTATTTTACTGGATATAATTCCCTGGACCTTTACGGACAGAAAGACACCAAGCTTATGTGGATTTGTTGCTGTTTCAGTCCAAGAGACCCGTCAAAGGTAAGACAAGTCCAAACTAAATCTTTGTGCTTGTCTGTAAAAAAGGCTTTGGTGTCGGCGCTGTGGTTGTAACGTGTTAAAATGGTTTATATCGTCTGAAAGATGAGACTTTAAGCTTTAATTTGGTATATATATTGTTGGGGTTTGCATGACGAGGTGCAAGCACAACTCAGGCTTTCTTTTGTAGCGTGTTTACGTCACGGGACCGGGAAGCCATTAATGCCAATTCAATATTATAATCTTATCAGTTAACGGTTAATAATCGATTAAGGAGCGGCGGTTGTCGGTCGGGAAAATTAATCAAAATGAGCATCCCTAGTTCCTAATAATCCTTTAGGTGTATAGTGTACATAAAATCTGTTTCTGTGATTAATTATTGTGGTTCTTTTGTCCTAAACAAGTTTGTGTAGGATAAGTAATTGTTTGTGTAGGACAAGTAATTGAGACATAATATGCAATGCTATACATGGCTCCCTAATATATAATTAATTATTAAAATCAGTAAATTTGGTGTAATTGTTGTAGCTCCTTGTTTCCCATTATCTTGAATCCATGATTATAATATAATACATCTAATAGAGTGTTATAAGTGAAACTCTAAGATAAGACAGAAATTTGTCAACATTACTGAAAGGAGGAGATCAAAAAACATCCTGAAGAGGGGGCTGTAAACAAGTTAACATAATTTTAGTGTTTTATTTTTGGCTACAGCATGAGATCTTATTTTGAAGGACAGAAATTAAGGCACTTGATATGTGTAAACACCAACGGCAATATCCCAGACCTAACTAAAGCAAGCTAAACAAATTAAGCTGCGCCAAGAAGGCCAGTGTCCGACTCAGGATAATAGTGGCTTAGCACTAAAAACTTGGGCAAGCACTCATTTTACAGCCACAGTAAAAACATTATAGAAAATAATTTAAAAATGTATATGGTTAGAAACGTAGGAAGTTACACTTCATTTTAAAACCAGTTAGTTGTCTGAACACAAGAGAAACAATTTGATCACCAGTTTAAGTAAAAAAAATAATCAAATTTTAGCTCAAATTGTCCGACTCAGCATACACTTGCGTTATATCAGTGGAAAGCACAAATTATCAGGTTCCCAATGCAATTTTAACTAACTATGATGGAGTTACAGTAATAAAAGTCTGAACATAGAAACCATACGTCAGTGCTATCAAGGCATACTTTGCAGCAAGGCTTTGTTTGTGCTGCATAGGCTTAATGAATAATTTTCTTGGGAGCAAAAAATGTTGTTAGTGTAACTACGCTGCGCGGGGGGAATCCGAACTTGGAAACAAATTGGTATCTGTTAATAAAAAATTGAATGGATTAAGAGTAAGGGAGTGTGAGGCATAGATCTTCTCTTCTAGGCTACAGATGAACTTAAGGCCTTAAGTTTATCTCAAAGCAGTGTGTTTACCATCTGTGTGATACATTGACATAATTTAAATGATATTATATGGAATTTTATTGACAGCACAGAGACCGTCATCTACTTAAATAAAAGAAAAAACAATAAACCAGCAGCGGCTCGCCCATAGAGGGCGCTGGGGCGCCGACCTCCCTGTCAGTTTTTATTTGTATTTAATTTTTTATTTAATAATAATAAGCTTTTAATAATCTCTCATTTTGAAAAATAATCTGTGTTAATGACATGCTATTAATGGTTTTACTTTAGAATGTGTTTCGAACTCTCCAGAATGATATTTGCATTCACTTCATGTTGGTGTAGTAGTAGCCAATAGGCTGTCTTCCCTGGGCTCAAGTTCGCTCAGCCCAACAGTGCTGGAATTTAAGCCAATGGTTCCCCTGTTGCTACGCAAAATATTTATATTTTGCCAATCATCGTCGTCGAATTTTATGGTTTGGGTGCTCTGAAAATATCGCCTGTGATTAGAGCAGTGCACCTGCTGCACCTCGGGACTCCAGAGGAGTACGAGTGCAGTATAAACGCGCCGAAGACGTCGAGTAGCATTAATGTAGTCGTGGGAGTTGAGCTAGCCCCAAATTCAGTTAAATCTCTACACCTGTATCCCTTTGAAAGAAGAACATTAACGGAAAAACTAATTGTAAAAGAACTCAGACCAGACAAGCCAGAAGTGAATATAACCCAACAGGCGCGAGAAAAGGTGAAAATCTACAAGAGATCATTTTCCCCGAGGTTGGTTCAATCGAAAGCGTTGGCTTACTAGCTGTGGTTACGCCAATGCAATCTTTTGCGTCCCTTGCTTACTTTTTAAAACAAGTGCTTGTGATAGCTCGTGGACACAGACAGGGGTAACAGACCTGAAACATATGTCAGAACGCATTAAGAAATACGAACGGGCAAGAGTGCATATGGACAACTCTGTGAAGCTAGCCATGCTAGGCCGAATTAGCATAGCCACACAGCTAGATGAGGGACACCGCATTGTCATAAGAAGGCACAACGAGGAGGTGGACAGGAATCGGCATATTTTGTCAAAGATTATTGATGCCGTGAAATTTTGTGGTGCCTTTGAACCTGCTTTACGTGGTCATGATGAGAGTGACGCATCAGAAAACCCTGGCATTTTCCTGGGTCTAATTGATCTCATCTCCTCAATCGACCGCGAGTTGGAGGTGCACCTGGAGAACGCCACTGTTTTTAAAGGCACTTCGAAGACCGTGCAAAATGAACTGTTAGACTGCATGTTGTCAGTTCTCAGAGACCGCATTCTGAAAGAGGTGAAACAGTCGGACTATACTGCCATTCAGGCAGACGAGACAACCGACATATGCACTCATTGTCAGCTTGTGCTACGGTACATAGATGGCCACAACAACATTCAAGAACGCTTTTTTGAGTTTATTGCGCTTCCAAATGCGACCGCTGATACGATTGCCACTGCATTATTGGAAAGGCTGAGCACCATCCTTCCTGCGGGACAAGAGGGAAAATTAATTGCCTATGATGGTGCCGCAGTGATGAGGGGTGCTACTGGTGGAGTGCAGCGTAAAGTGCAAGATGTCTACGGGAGTGCAAGATGTCTACGGGAGTGCATACTACGTTCACTGTTATGCGCATCAGTTGAACCTCATTATGCAGCAGGCAACATCCCACATCCCAAAGATCGGGCCATTTTTTTTCAGATGTAGGGGGGTTTTCTACATTTTTTTCCAAGTCATTCAAATGAACGGCAGTGCTGGATGAAGTGGTGGCACACAGACTTCCAGGTGCTTCAACAACGCGATGGAACTTCCACAGTCGAGCTGTTAACACCGTTTATGAGCACAAAGACGAACTGGTTAAGTGCTTCCAAACCATTCGAGACAGAGGAGACTTTGATGCCATATCGAGGAGAGAGGCCGGGGGTTGTATGAGAATGTTGGAAGATGAGGTTTTCTGTTTCATCCTGGCGTTATTCCACAAAATCATGCCACATGTAGACATGCTGTTTAACCATCTGCAGAAGAGGAACATAGACTCTGTCTTCATCGAAGGGATCACCCAGAGGTTCACTCACAGCATACAGGCCATCAGGCAGGCTATGATTTTGCAAATTGGCTAAAAAACATGCTTATGTAGCCTAGACAATAAAAACATAAATCCACATGGCTGAGTACAATAGAACCTATCATAAATATCTCAATTTCGCCAACATGTTAGACTAGTGAATTTATCTGTGATGACTCTAGATAACATTGACTAGGCTCAACACAACAATAGCACATTTTAATACAGTTTTATTAAAATTATTTTTATATCTCCAACAAGTTGGTTTCTGATATACAGTAATTTCAGAATGGACAGTGACTTATGAAACTTATTTTGGATCAGGGACTCCGTTCCTTCTCTAGTTGAGGATGAGGAGTATAGGGGACCTGTACAGGAACCACCCCTGAAGAAACGGAGGGCAATGGGAGAAGAAACGCAACAGCATCTGGCAATAGAGGTAAGCAGTAACAGAAATTCTATTTCTGTATTCTATTAGCCTATATGTATTCGTTTGCACATTTTTGTATTTTGAATTGTCATTATTAGACATATCTATCTACTGGAGAATGCAGAAATTATGATTTTTTTCCCCCACATTTGTGCTTTTATTAATTATTGTGTATATGGTTTGTATGTGTGAGAGTGACACAGACAGCCAATAAAGCTTAGAGAGAGAGAGTGTGTGTGTGTGTGAGAGAGTGAGTGAGTGTGTGTGAGAGAGAGAGAGAGAGTGAGAGAGAGAGACTGAGTGGATAAGAGAATGACAGCTAGTGTGTGTGTATTATAATTATAATTAATAAAACTTACTTGTTCATAACGAAATTGTAACTGCTGTGAATATGCTGATTTTATTGTGTTGTTGAACTGAGAAATGTGAAAACTTAATGTTTTGTGCTTACTTTTCTACAATTATGTATCGTTGCATAGGTATGTGATACCATTATGAGCCATGCCAAGGAGAGGTTTTCTTTCACCAATCATCTCATCAGTGCCACTCTGTTGCAAGGAGACTTGTTTCCACAACACAGCAGAAAGTTCCCGGATTCAGCACTAGGAACCACGGTGGATGCCTATCCCATGTTGGACAAAGCCAGACTTAAAACAGAACTGTCCCTGATCTATGAAAATGAGGACTTCCGGGGTTGCAGTGGTGCACTGGCTCTCTTTCAGGTTGTAATGAAAAATAACCTTCAAGACACATTCACCGAAACTGTAAGTCTTCTCAAGATCCTCATCACCACACCAATGACAAAAGCAGAATCAGAGAGGTGCTTCTCTACTTTAAAGAGGATAAAAACTTTCCTTAGGAACACGATGGCACAAGATCGCCTCAACGCTCTGGCTATGCTCTCTATAGAGAAAAAACTCACACGGGACATTCCAGATTTTAACACAGGGTCATTGAGAGATTTGCCACTCAGAAAGATAGACGAGCAAAGTTCCTGTACAAATAAGTTCTCCATCCCCTTCACTCTCACTCACCCCGCATTCACTCACACATTCACTCCATCTACCTCTCTCATACACAAATCTAACTGTCACAGACACCATATGTTAGTCTCTCTCTCTCTCACCCTCCCATCTATCTCTCCAACAGATTACAAGCAATATTATTGATTAAATTAAAAAAATTAGAATTTAGTAATTCCTTAAAAGTTAACCATTTAAAATGAGTAAAATGTACACATTTTTTTAAACAAAAATATCTGAATTAAAAATTCTTTCTTTTTTATTGCCAACATTGAAGACACGTGATGTTAACGAGCAGAGTTAACTAACTTCTGAGTTAGTTTAACTTTAGTAATTATAGCAGCACTGGCCTTGTACGGCATAATATTTTTAACTTTCACAATGTAATCCATTTTACAATGTTATAAAGCATGTTGCAGTGCATTCTGGGCACAGAATACATTGTAGTCTACACTACTACAATGTAGTCTACAGTGTAGACTACAGTTGGGGATTGATTAAAGAACTAGATTGTTGTATTCCCTATTATTATAAAATATTGTTATGCGTTTGCACTTTTTCTATCTGGACACGGAGCATAATAAACTTGCAACTTGTTCATTATCATTACCTGTGAAACTGTGGATTTCTACATGGCAGTTCAATTAATATTGTCTTTTTAGACCATTGGTATTGACTGGTTTGAGTTATAAGCAAGGGACATGGGTGGCCTAAAATGCACCAGAATGCAGGAAATCACAACTATGAAATAACATTTTTTCCCCAGACCCCCAACAGCCCCACCTAAAATAATTTTCACCAGCCGCCACTGCAATAAACGGTATCCAACGGTTAGTATAAATGTTTATTCTAAAAATGTTTATATTAACTAAGTATAAAATGTTTATACTAAAATGTTTATACTAACCGTTGGATACCGTTTATTGTTTTTTCTTTCTGGTATAAAATAACATTTTATACTAACTGGCAAACAATTTCAGTAATTACCTGACGGACCAGTTTGACGAGTGACCTTTAGTGTTTAGTTCGGTACGGTTCGGGCACAACCCCCGCTCATATAATGTCTTAAAAGTTTTTAATTGACCTTTGTGTGGTTGTCCTCTTTAAATGGGAGAAGCGTCCCAAAGCATTTGACTGCAGTGGTTACACTCGTGGGTTTTAGCTTTTTCCTGCACAAACTTTAGCATTAGAGACAACGCACAAATGGCCGTGGTGCGAAGACTAACATTAGCTCCAAAAGGCAACATACAGGTTGTTTCGAGCGCAACGCCGATACAAAATTGACTAACAAACATTCATTTAAATCTTTAAACGCATTAAACAACAAGGAGCCAAGTCAACTGTTTGGACTCAAAGAATATTCTCGAGAAGCGGCAATTATTATCAGAAAATCTTCGCAGAAGTCACAACGACTAAATCCACTCTTAAAACATATTTTTTCTTACCTTTCCCAACATCGATGTTTGATAAAATGTGTAGCATTTGTCTAATAGCTCCGTAATGCCGTTAAGAATCCACTAAGCTCGCCCCAGCGTTATTCCCAAAACCACAAAACTGTTGCCCCACAAAGACACAAGTGAAGCTGTAGAAAAGCAGCCCTTCCCCCCCTGCTCACGTGACTCCTGCTGCATACGTCACTTCTGAAACCATGGATGAGACCAAAGGATAGAACTCCTCAAGTTAAAAAACAAAAGAGTGTTGGCTATTCTAAAAAAATGACTGTATCCTTGTAGCTCCTGGGAACATGAGTGAAAGGTTGATGATTAATCTATATCTATGAATCTATGATTAATAATAACAATTTCACTTTACAAAGAGTTGCAGAGGGCAATGGCGCACCAGGGGTGGCCAGTATAAATTTTAGTAGCATCAGTTATGCATTTCATCCCTAATGCACAGCCAGAGTCACAGCCAGGCGAGCCGCTCTACTCCTTCGATCACACACAGTAGCCCGCGCTCAGACAGCAACAGGTCAGCGCGTGCCCGTCAGTCAACAATTTCAAAAGATAAGTCAAAAATATTCTTTAGTAAAAGAAGACGGGAATTATGTGTCGTGACGTGCTTTTTAAGTGCCAAATGGTTACAGTATACTGTTACAGCAGCTTTTTGATGTGTCTTTGACACGTTTCAAGTTTCAAGTCTGCTTTTGACAAGAGTTAACGTTACCTAGCTAACGTCGTTAGCTAGTGCATGTTATGTCAATTTTCAGACAATGAAGAGAAAGTCCACAGACATCTCTTCTTATTTTAAAAAGAAAAGTACAGAAGGAGGAGTGAAAGAGATGGCAGGGAGCAAGAGAGGCTTAGTAATAGTGAAGATGAGGAGGAGGATGGAGGAGAGGAACAGACAGAGCAGCATGACAAGGATACACAGCCAGCATTAGTGACAGAACACAATGACGAGGAAAAGCAGACAGCAGCAGCCCAGGGACAGTCAGCACCATTGGTCACAGAAGCGTGGCAGGACACGGCAAAAGCAGGTGTTAGACGTGTTCCTGGACCAACAGGTGAAGTAACGATCACGTGGCCCTAATAATGAAATCGATGGCTAGCCTAGATAGTAACATCATCAGGGGCCTGTTGCACAAAAGTAGAATTAAGACATCCGGGATAAATGACTCAGCTGAGCTCAATAAAGCCAAAACATGTGCGTCCAGGCTTAATTGGTTGCACAAAGACCAAGCCAGGATGAGCAGACACGGATTCATTAAGCCAGGTGAAACCAATCCTGGATAGGTGCGCGCTCACGGCTCACTCAAATAGACCCCGCCACAGATTAACTGATTTACCATGGCAACTAGAGCCGCGTACTTTTCCCCGTCGGAAGCACAAATCCTCATGGAGGCATACGAGGAGGTAAAATATATAATTAAGAAGAAAGGCAACACCGCCACAGTGATAAAGCAAAGAGAAAAAGCGTGGCAAAGTATTGCAGACCGCCTGAATGCGTAAGTAGTGCACAATTACACACTCACCGCTCCGCTGAAACACCACAATTACAAATCAAATATTTAATTCACATCTCCAAAAACGCAGTTGTACTGTAATTATGAAACGGTTACATTTTTATTGAAATGCACTGCATATATGAGTGAAATTGTGTAACGTAACTCCATCACACTGTATAAAGCTATGATATATTATTATTAAAACCTTACACTATTATTTTACGTTACTACGCTCAGTACGGTTTAATCTTAGCCGTTGTACTCTGCTTATTATGTTGTCCACGGTTTTTGTGTTTCCCCTGCTTTTATTAATGTAAAGCAGCTTTGACAGAATGAAACAATTGTGAAAAGTGCTATATAAATAAAATTTTCTTGAATACATAGATGAGCTATAATAATAATCACTTTAATTTATATAGCGCCTTTCAAAGGACCCAAGGTCGGTTGCTCACTGCACTGCAAAAATGTCTTTCTTACTTAGTATTTTTGTCTTGTTTTCAGTAAAAAAATATCTAAAAAATCTTAAATATTTTCTTGAGCAAAATAACCTAGGAAAATAAGCAAAAACTCTGCCAGTGAAACAAGAGAACTTTTCTAAAAGTAAGTGTTTATGGAAAAAGTAAACTTATTTCAAGAGAATTTTTCTTATTATATTGACAGATATTTAAATTTTTTGCTTGTTTTAAGCACACATTTACTTTAGGTTTAGACCAAAAATATAAACTTATACTTATTTTGCTAGGTCATTTAGAAAATCAAGAAAATACATCGTTATTGTTTTTTTTTTTTTTTATATTTTTACTGAAAACAATACAAAAATATCAAGTCATTTTTGTCAGTGTGACTCCATTAAATGTTCTTGTGATAAAGAATGTGTGTGTGTGTGTGTGTGTGTGTGATGTAGATTAAACATGAACGGGCCAAAACGGATATGGCAGCAGGTCAAAATCAAAGAACAAGAACATTCTGCAGAATGGTATGGTCCCTGACTAATATTTAACAAAGCACAAGCATATATTGTACCCAGAAGGTGCCTGCTCACACATTGTCTGTACTGTTTTAGCAGTGAAAAAGAATACCCACAGACAAGGCTAGGGCTGGGTACCGAACTTCGATACCTTTATGGTATCGAACGAAAAACTTCGATTCTATGGGTATCGAAAAATTATTTATCTTTCGGTGCCAAATTTCGGTTCCAAAAGCCAAGCGGCCGGGTTTTTTTTTTTTTTTTTTTGCCAAGCGGCTGTGTCTGTGTGAGCTTGTAGCATACGTGCATGTAAGGAACTACATTCGCCGTGATTGGCTGTCCACCACCACGTGACGTGACGGTGGGATATCTGAAGATACTCGCACTCACACAACACAAGTGTAACGTTAGTTGTTTTTTCTCCAAACGTTCCAGTTTTATAATGCCAAAGAGATCTAAAGTGTGGCTACACTTTATAAAAGTGGATGCCGAGTCAGCAAAGTGCAACATATGCGACAAGTGTATTGCAACCAAAGCCGACAATACCACAAATTTAATGAAGCATTTGACCATGCACGGGATCAATATGAAGGCACAAAGTTGCAGGGTATTCGACTGTAAAAAGAAGGAAATAGAGGAGCCTTGCAGCTCATCGGAGTCAAACCTGCCCCCTTCAACATCATCTGGCATTTCTGACATTGTAGCAGGTAAGAAAGGAAGATATTACCTTTTAGCGAACAGAAGTTAAAGTAATTGTTTACGCTAACGCGAATGTGTGGATGCAGGCAGACCCAGGCGCTAGCTTTAACCTTATTCTTTGACCAGGCAACATCTCTGTTTTTCCAACGTAACGTTAAGGTTTCACATTTTAGAAATACTTGACAGATAAGTGTAATTTCCCTACTTAAACCAAATGCATCCCCATGATGGTGACTACCACTTTATGTATGTTAGCTTGTGCTGCTAGTCGGTTGCTGTAGCGTTAGCGCTGTTATGTGATACCATTATGAGCCATGCCAAGGAGAGGTTTTCTTTCACCAATCATCTCATCAGTGCCACTCTGTTGCAAGGAGACTTGTTTCCACAACACAGCAGAAAGTTCCCGGATTCAGCACTAGGAACCACGGTGGATGCCTATCCCATGTTGGACAAAGCCAGACTTAAAACAGAACTGTCCCTGATCTATGAAAATGAGGACTTCCGGGGTTGCAGTGGTGCACTGGCTCTCTTTCAGGTTGTAATGAAAAATAACCTTCAAGACACATTCACCGAAACTGTAAGTCTTCTCAAGATCCTCATCACCACACCAATGACAAAAGCAGAATCAGAGAGGTGCTTCTCTACTTTAAAGAGGATAAAAACTTTCCTTAGGAACACGATGGCACAAGATCGCCTCAACGCTCTGGCTATGCTCTCTATAGAGAAAAAACTCACACGGGACATTCCAGATTTTAACACAGGGGTCATTGAGAGATTTGCCACTCAGAAAGATAGACGAGCAAAGTTCCTGTACAAATAAGTTCTCCATCCCCTTCACTCTCACTCACCCCCGCATTCACTCACACATTCACTCCATCTACCTCTCTCATACACAAATCTAACTGTCACAGACACCATATGTTAGTCTCTCTCTCTCTCACCCTCCCATCTATCTCTCCAACAGATTACAAGCAATATTATTGATTAAATTAAAAAAATTAGAATTTAGTAATTCCTTAAAAGTTAACCATTTAAAATGAGTAAAATGTACACATTTTTTTAAACAAAAATATCTGAATTAAAAATTCTTTCTTTTTTATTGCCAACATTGAAGACACGTGATGTTAACGAGCAGAGTTAACTAACTTCTGAGTTAGTTTAACTTTAGTAATTATAGCAGCACTGGCCTTGTACGGCATAATATTTTTAACTTTCACAATGTAATCCATTTTACAATGTTATAAAGCATGTTGCAGTGCATTCTGGGCACAGAATACATTGTAGTCTACACTACTACAATGTAGTCTACAGTGTAGACTACAGTTGGGGATTGATTAAAGAACTAGATTGTTGTATTCCCTATTATTATAAAATATTGTTATGCGTTTGCACTTTTTCTATCTGGACACGGAGCATAATAAACTTGCAACTTGTTCATTATCATTACCTGTGAAACTGTGGATTTCTACATGGCAGTTCAATTAATATTGTCTTTTAGACCATTGGTATTGACTGGTTTGAGTTATAAGCAAGGGACATGGGTGGCCTAAAATGCACCAGAATGCAGGAAATCACAACTATGAAATAACATTTTTTCCCCAGACCCCCCCCCCCAACAGCCCCACCTAAAATAATTTTCACCAGCCGCCACTGCAATAAACGGTATCCAACGGTTAGTATAAATGTTTATTCTAAAAATGTTTATATTAACTAAGTATAAAATGTTTATACTAAAATGTTTATACTAACCGTTGGATACCGTTTATTGTTTTTTCTTTCTGGTATAAAATAACATTTTATACTAACTGGCAAACAATTTCAGTAATTACCTGACGGACCAGTTTGACGAGTGACCTTTAGTGTTTAGTTCGGGTACGGTTCGGGCACAACCCCCGCTCATATAATGTCTTAAAAGTTTTTAATTGACCTTTGTGTGGTTGTCCTCTTTAAATGGGAGAAGCGTCCCAAAGCATTTGACTGCAGTGGTTACACTCGTGGGTTTTAGCTTTTTCCTGCACAAACTTTAGCATTAGAGACAACGCACAAATGGCCGTGGTGCGAAGACTAACATTAGCTCCAAAAGGCAACATACAGGTTGTTTCGAGCGCAACGCCGATACAAAATTGACTAACAAACATTCATTTAAATCTTTAAACGCATTAAACAACAAGGAGCCAAGTCAACTGTTTGGACTCAAAGAATATTCTCGAGAAGCGGGCAATTATTATCAGAAAATCTTCGCAGAAGTCACAACGACTAAATCCACTCTTAAAACATATTTTTTCTTACCTTTCCCAACATCGATGTTTGATAAAATGTGTAGCATTTGTCTAATAGCTCCGTAATGCCGTTAAGAATCCACTAAGCTCGCCCAGCGTTATTCCCAAAACCACAAAACTGTTGCCCCACAAAGACACAAGTGAAGCTGTAGAAAAGCAGCCCTTCCCCCCCTGCTCACGTGACTCCTGCTGCATACGTCACTTCTGAAACCATGGATGAGACCAAAGGATAGAACTCCTCAAGTTAAAAAACAAAAGAGTGTTGGCTATTCTAAAAAAATGACTGTATCCTTGTAGCTCCTGGGAACATGAGTGAAAGGTTGATGATTAATCTATATCTATGAATCTATGATTAATAATAACAATTTCACTTTACAAAGAGTTGCAGAGGGCAATGGCGCCACCAGGGGGTGGCCAGTATAAATTTTAGTAGCATCAGTTATGCATTTCATCCCTAATGCACAGCCAGAGTCACAGCCAGGCGAGCCGCTCTACTCCTTCGATCACACACAGTAGCCCGCGCTCAGACAGCAACAGGTCAGCGCGTGCCCGTCAGTCAACAATTTCAAAAGAAGTTAGAAGACGAAGAAGAAGACTACCGGTAAGTAAATAAGTCAAAAAATATTCTTTAGTAAAAGAAGACGGGGAATTATGTGTCGTGACGTGCTTTTTAAGTGCCAAATGGTTACAGTATACTGTTACAGCAGCTTTTTGATGTGTCTTTGACACGTTTCAAGTTTCAAGTCTGCTTTTGACAAGAGTTAACGTTACCTAGCTAACGTCGTTAGCTAGTGCATGTTATGTCAATTTTCAGACAATGAAGAGAAAGTCCACAGACATCTCTTCTTATTTTAAAAAGAAAAGTACAGAAGGAGGAGTGAAAGAGATGGCAGGGAGCAAGAGAGGCTTAGTAATAGTGAAGATGAGGAGGAGGATGGAGGAGAGGAACAGACAGAGCAGCATGACAAGGATACACAGCCAGCATTAGTGACAGAACACAATGACGAGGAAAAGCAGACAGCAGCAGCCCAGGGACAGTCAGCACCATTGGTCACAGAAGCGTGGCAGGACACGGCAAAAGCAGGTGTTAGACGTGTTCCTGGACCAACAGGTGAAGTAACGATCACGTGGCCCTAATAATGAAATCGATGGCTAGCCTAGATAGTAACATCATCAGGGGCCTGTTGCACAAAAGTAGAATTAAGACATCCGGGATAAATGACTCAGCTGAGCTCAATAAAGCCAAAACATGTGCGTCCAGGCTTAATTGGTTGCACAAAGACCAAGCCAGGATGAGCAGACACGGATTCATTAAGCCAGGTGAAACCAATCCTGGATAGGTGCGCTCACGGCTCACTCAAATAGACCCGCCACAGATTAACTGATTTACCATGGCAACTAGAGGCGCGTACTTTTCCCGTCGGAAGCACAAATCCTCATGGAGGCATACGAGGAGGTAAAATATATAATTAAGAAGAAAGGCAACACCGCCACAGTGATAAAGCAAAGAGAAAAAGCGTGGCAAAGTATTGCAGACCGCCTGAATGCGTAAGTAGTGCACAATTACACACTCACCGCTCCGCTGAAACACCACAATTACAAATCAAATATTTAATTCACATCTCCAAAACGCAGTTGTACTGTAATTATGAAACGGTTACATTTTTTATTGAAATGCACTGCATATATGAGTGAAATTGTGTAACGTAACTCCATCACACTGTATAAAGCTATGATATATTATTATTAAAACCTTACACTATTATTTTACGTTACTACGCTCAGTACGGTTTAATCTTAGCCGTTGTACTCTGCTTATTATGTTGTCCACCGGTTTTTTTGTGTTTCCCCTGCTTTTATTAATGTAAAGCAGCTTTGACAGAATGAAACAATTGTGAAAAGTGCTATATAAATAAAATTTTCTTGAATACATAGATGAGCTATAATAATAATCACTTTAATTTATATAGCGCCTTTCAAAGGACCCAAGGTCGGTTGCTCACTGCACTGCAAAAATGTCTTTCTTACTTAGTATTTTTGTCTTGTTTTCAGTAAAAAAAAAATATCTAAAAAAAATCTTAAATATTTTCTTGAGCAAAATAACCTAGGAAAATAAGCAAAAAACTCTGCCAGTGAAACAAGAGAACTTTTCTAAAAGTAAGTGTTTATGGAAAAAGTAAACTTATTTCAAGAGAATTTTTCTTATTATATTGACAGATATTTAAATTTTTTGCTTGTTTTAAGCACACATTTACTTTAGGTTTAGACCAAAAATATAAACTTATACTTATTTTGCTAGGTCATTTAGAAAATCAAGAAAATACATCGTTATTGTTTTTTTTTTTTTTTATATTTTTACTGAAAACAATACAAAAATATCAAGTCATTTTTGTCAGTGTGACTCCATTAAATGTTCTTGTGATAAAGAATGTGTGTGTGTGTGTGTGTGTGTGTGTGATGTAGATTAAACATGAACGGGCCAAAACGGATATGGCAGCAGGTCAAAATCAAAGAACAAGAACATTCTGCAGAATGGTATGGTCCCTGACTAATATTTAACAAAGCACAAGCATATATTGTACCCAGAAGGTGCCTGCTCACACATTGTCTGTACTGTTTTAGCAGTGAAAAAGAATACCCACAGACAAGGCTAGGGCTGGGTACCGAACCGATACCTTTATGGTATCGAACGAAAACTTCGATTCTATGGGTATCGAAAAATTATTTATCTTTCGTGCCAAATTTCGTTCCAAAAGCCAAGCGGCCGGGTTTTTTTTTTTTTTTTTGCCAAGCGGCTGTGTCTGTGTGAGCTTGTAGCATACGTGCATGTAAGGAACTACATTCGCCGTGATTGGCTGTCCACCACCACGTGGCGTGGCGGTGGGATATCTGAAGATACTCGCACTCACACACAAGTGTAACGTTAGTTGTTTTTCTCCAAACGTTCCAGTTTTATAATGCCAAAGAGATCTAAAGTGTGGCTACACTTTATAAAAGTGGATGCCGAGTCAGCAAAGTGCAACATATGCCAAGTGTATTGCAACCAAAGCCGACAATACCACAAATTTAATGAAGCATTTGACCATGCACGGGATCAATATGAAGGCACAAAGTTGCAGGGTATTCGACTGTAAAAAGAAGGAAATAGAGGAGCCTTGCAGCTCATCGGAGTCAAACCTGCCCCCTTCAACATCATCTGGCATTTCTGACATTGTAGCAGGTAAGAAAGGAAGATATTACCTTTTAGCGAACAGAAGTTAAAGTAATTGTTTACGCTAACGCGAATGTGTGGATGCAGGCAGACCCAGGCGCTAGCTTTAACCTTATTCTTTGACCAGGCAACATCTCTGTTTTTCCAACGTAACGTTAAGGTTTCACATTTTAGAAATACTTGACAGATAAGTGTAATTTCCTACTTAAACCAAATGCATCCCCATGATGGTGACTACCACTTTATGTATGTTAGCTTGTGCTGCTAGTCGGTTGCTGTAGCGTTAGCGCTGTTATTTCCTCCTTCACATTAGCCTCTGCCTCCTTTTGCAGGAAGGCATGGCGATAGAAGTAACAGCATGACCAGCACCTCCAGATTCAGGAGGAGATACAACTCTACAGAGGTTTGCCGTGTACACTCTCTACAGTGAATCCAGCAACTTGGTGGTGGAGTAAGAAGGACACACTGCCAATGCTATACAGCTTGGCAGCCAGGTTTCTCTGTGTACAAATGTACGCCCTCTGACCGTACATTTTCTACGGCTGGGGACACCATTAGCCAGGAGCTGGCCTGTCTGTTGCCAGAAAAAGCCGACATGTTGATCTTTCTGAAGAAAAACTGCTGAGCGGTTACCCACAAATACAGTTTGATTTTGCACTAAAAGTTTTTTTTTTTTTTTTTACATTCCTATGAATTTTAGTTGGTTCAATATTAGGATGTACACAATATAATTTATTTATTTATAATATGTTCATGTTGTGGCAAAAGGGTTTCTCTTTTTTTGTAAATTTTGGCCAAGTTAGGATTGATACGATGTGTGAAGTGTGAGTGTGAAGTGTTACCAGAATTTGTTTTAATTAAGATGAAAAATAAAAGTTTTGTGTTTAATGTATTTGTGTTGATTTTGAAATGGATTTTAAAACACATGGTATCGAAAAAAGTATCGTTAGGAACCGGTATCGAAACTGAGGTATCGAAATTGGCACCGGATCGAAAGATTTTGAACAATACCCAGCCCTAGACAAGGCACGGGTGGTGGGTCACCAAAGGCTGACCTTACCCCAGCAGAGGACATGGCCTTGGAGCTAAATAAAGGCAGGCCCGTCTTAGAGGGGATCCCTGGGGGGGAAAGAGACGAGCATAGGTTCCTCCCAAGATGCCACCCGCTTCATTCAAGGTATGTCCTTCCATCTCTACATGGAATACAACCACATTCATATTGAATCAATTTGGACTGTCTGACTTTGGTTTACCTATTGCCTTGCAGTGTCTGGCAGCACTGTGTTCCTGTTAGAGCCACCAGCACAAGCACCAGACGATGCTGATCCAGTGAGTACTCCATCAAAGGCATACTGTAGGCCTGGCATGTCTTGTCTACTAGCTTCAATATGAATCCGATTAAATGTGATAGGGTGAAAGCCCCAGTGCAGCAGCAACAGCACATGATGGAGACGATGATGAGGAGGAGACCATCTCTCTGGATTCCAGAAGGCATGAGGTATCATGTGAAGACTGTGAAAGTACTATTTACTCTACAATGGTGAGGAGTCCCCATCAAAATCAAAAAATCTAATTTCTTTTACAGGACCCAGATGCTATACAGTGGGAAAACCAGCCTGGCAACATAGTGCGTATTAATAAAAGGACACCACATCCTGCCAAATTCCAGCTGCGCTAATTGTATCGTGTTCACAGAGCTCACAAGCTATCAGAAAGTTGTATGGCAACCACCTCCGGCGCCAAATAGAACTGGCAGACATAGACATTCAGTACAAGAAGAAAAAGATAGAAAATCTTGCACTGGAGCCCGAAATAAAAAAGAGGACAATTAGGAAACTGGACCTTGAAATAAACAAACTTGAGAGGGAGGTGAGATATGCCTTCAATGTACACTGTATGCTAACTGTAACACAAATGTATTAATCAATATTTTTCTTTCCTCCCCCAGCTCCAAGAAGATGACACAGCTCAAAATAAAAATTAGGTATATTCTCGTAAAGTCAAGTGAGCCATGACATATGAGCTCTTATTGTAAGCACACAGGACGGTGGCATCTTTCTAAGGTATTTTTTATTTTCACAGCAATCAGTACAACCAAGTCATCGTTATAAGGCACCGGCCTCTTTTGCCCACCCCCCCAGCACCAGGTGTGGCCACTAGCCTATATGAAGGCCCAAAATTGTGTGTTCCTTTCTGCTCTGACAATGGCATGCCCATTCTTGCGAGATGTGGTGGATGAAGAAGCACTTGTGCTGAGGAGAGCCTTCAGGCGAGAAAGGGTCTTCAGGGACCGGTTGGACCCACTGGCCTTCCCTGATGACCATCTATATGAAAGATACAGGTTTTCTGCAGATGGCATCAGGTATCTATGCAGACTACTGGGTCCCAGGATTAAGCACCGCACTGCACGGAGCCATGCACTGAGTGTGGAGCAAATGGTTTGTGTGGCCTTGCGCTTTTTTGCTAGTGGAGCCTTCCTGTACTCAGTGGGGATGCAGAACAGCTGAACAAGGCCACAATTTGCCGCACAATAAGGAGTGTGTGTCTGGCTATCAAAGCATTAGCAGATGTCTTCATCTCCTTCCTGGCCACAGAAGACTCTGTGACATGAAAGAGGAGTTCTATAGGATTGCAGGTAAGAGGATCTACAAATTACAGGACAACTGTTAACACATAGTAGGATACTCATTACTTTGTGTGACAGGTTTCCCCAATGTCATTGGTGCAGTGGACTGCACACACATAAGGATAAAAGCCCCCTCAGGTGCCCATGAGGCCGATTTTGTGAATAGGAAATCCTTTCACAGCATTAATGTTCAGGTGAACATAACTTTTTGATATTGTCCATTGACGAACACTCTGCATTGCCAATGATGTGCATTGATTGGTGTAATATTCCTCATCTTATGATTTCAGATGGTCTGCAATGCTGACTGTGTGATCAGCAATGTTGTGGCAAAATGGCCTGGCTCAGTCCATGACTCCAGAATCTTTCGGGCCTCTGAAATCTATCAGTGCCTATCACAAGGTAAGCCACACAACCCCTATTTATAACCATCATGGCTGTGTCAAGAATATCACTGTTTATGAGGTAGTAATGATGAGATTTTGTGTTGACAGGTGAATTCTCTGGTGTGTTGCTGGGAGACAGGGGGTATGGCTGCCAGCCTTTTCTCCTGACACCTTTCACAGACCCCAGGAAGCACAGCAGGCCTACAACCATGCCCATGCCAGGACCAGGGCCAGAGTTGAAATGACCTTTGGCCTCCTGAAGGCACGCTTTCACTGCCTTCACAAATTAAGGGTCAACCCTGTTAGGGCATGTGATATTACTGTGGCTTGTGCTGTCCTCCACAATGTGGCCTGCCTGAGGAAGGAGAGGGCCCCCAGAGTGCCACCAGCCATGGACTGGGACAATCCGGCAATCTTCCCTGATGACGACAGTGGTCGGCTGCTGAGGGACCAATATGTGTTGAATTATTTTAGTTAGTATGTGTGCTTTCAATTTAGGTTAAAAATGTCCTGCTGTGGCAGAGGAAATAGGGTTTTTTTGGGTTGGTTTTTTTACGAATTTGGCCTCTTGTGATGTTTGTGCGGTATACTGTGTGTAATACAAGGCTGCAGGGAGGCTACTGCATCCATTCATTTGTCTGTTCAGTTGATGTGTATGGATTTGTCCTGCATTTATTTTAGTGTGCAGACATGCAGGGTGTGTTATATACAGACCTTTGAATGTGTATGTATCATTTTGTATAATATGCTTTGATTCTGTGCTTTCCATCTTGTAGAGTCACTGTGACTTCAGTTTCGAAAGGAGCTGATAGTTTACCTGCTTTGTTTTGTCCTTATTCAATAAAGGAACATAATGTTACACATTGTGTTTTTATATTCATATGGAATGTGTATTTCTTTATATGACAGAGTACTAGGGCCCCACTGAGGAAAAAGGATAAAGTCATAAATTTATGAGGCTGGTTCTTTGTGCAGAAAAGCAACATATTCTTTTTACAGTTTTGATAGTTATGACAATGTGATACTTCATATTCTGGCACATCAGCATGTCTTTGTTTATGAAACCATACTGAAGTACAATTTCACGAAATGCCCCACATCTGTCATTTTAACAACTGTCCTCCTTTAAAACAACTGGTTACAATATTATGACTTGTCTTTTTTTCCCTCTGTGGCCCTAATATTCTGTCATTTTATATATAGCCTTATAGTCTATGGGAAACTGTAAATTATCTAATGATAGCAACATCATCTAAAAATCATTATTTATCCAAACTGATTGAAATTAATGATCACAAACGTTTAAATAATGACAGTGGGTCTAGTTATATGTGATAACAATGTATAGTGAGCAGTGAAATAACTATTGGTTTCCATTTGTGGTGACTGCTGACTGACATTAGGGATGAGATTAAATAGATCCTGGAATTTAGCCTGGTCTGGAGCAGGCTAGCTCCACAGAATAAATCTCCATGGTAATTTATACCATAACATATCCTCCTGCCCCCTATCCAGCTTTAGTGCAACCGGATTAGGGATCAATTGAGCCAGGATCACCAAGATATCCTGACTTAAAGGAAAATAGGGAGTACATTAAAGTTGTTGGAGAAACCCTGCTTCTCACAGCTACACAGAACATAGCACAGAGAGCACATAAAGAATCAGAAGGTGAGAATAAAGGAAACTTTCTCGCTATTATGGAACTGCTAAAACACAATCCCACAGTCAAAAGAAAAATGACAAGTCAAAGAAATGCAACATATCATGACACACAAAATGAAATAATTGATTGTCTAGCTGAAATGGTCCACACTTCAGTAACTAGTGAAGTTTTCCAAAGTGAGGCTTTCAGCATTTTGGTTGATGAGACTAAAGACCTAAGCAAAAAAGAACAGATGTCCTTTGTAATAAGATACTATTACAATGGGTCAGTATGTGAGAGCTTCCTTGCCTTTTGAGGCAGCACAGCGCCTTGATGCTGCAGCACTTTCACAGAAAATAATAAAAATTTTGCAGAAGCATGGTCTTCACTACAAAAACCACCTTGTAGGGCAAGCATATGACGGAGCCTCAGTCATGACGCACGCATAAAATCAGAGGCCCCATCAGCTTTTTATGTGCACTGCAATGCACATTGTTTAAATTTAGTTGACAGTGTGAAATGCATCCCTGAAGCTAATTGCTTCTTTTCTCTTTTGCAGAAACTGTATGTTTTTGTGTCAGGGTCATATGTGCACCAAAGATGGCTTGAGGTACAGAGGGAGATGTTTCAGGGGGCCCCAAGAGAGTTACAAAGACATATCATCATACGTCTACTAAAATAAATATCAGAAGAGCAAAATGGTGACAGAGCTGTAGAGGCAAGAGGTTTATTAGCTCAAATAGATCTCAAGTTTGTTAGCCTCCTTGTAACATTCACCAGTGTTCTTGGTGAGATAAAATATCTGTCGGATATTTTACAGTCCCCACAACTTGATTTGGGCCCAGCTGTCACACTTGTTGACTCTCTTGTTTACACATTGGAGAGTTACAGAGAGGGCTCTCTCTTTAATGACATCTGGGACAATACTTTAACTCTTACTGAGCAACATCAGTGCCACACCTTCAGGTCGTCAGGTCAGACCAAGCTCTTTGCTTGAAGGGCATTACTTGTTCACTCCAATAGTTCAAAGACAAGAGAGAACAGAGAAAGAGTCTTTTCAGACAGGTTCATTCATTCCAGTTATTGATGTGCTTCTCTCTGAGGTGAAGAGAAGATTTTCTAAAGAAAATTGTGTCATAATGAAAGGAATACAGGCCTTGAATCCATGCAGTGCCATATTTTGTGAGAAAGATGTAGTGTTTCCATTTGCCTCACAATACAACTGCAGTACTGAGGATCTACAATATGAGATCCCTCAGTTTAAGCGCATTCTTGAGAAAAAGCAAAGTAGTGGTCAGGAAACACCAAAGACATTAATAGAGCTCACTGTCTTTCTGGAGCCATTTAAGGAGGTCTCTCACCAAATGTTTTAACTGTGCAAAATTGCACTTGCACTACCAGTGAGCACTGCATCCTGTGAGCGCAGTTTTTCTAAGCTAAAGTTAATCAAAACTGCCTTGAGAAGTACCATGACTGATGAGCGTTTAAGCAATTTTGGTGTGCTGAATGTAGAATCAAGAAGGGCTAGGGCCATAAATCTTGATGACTTTGTGGATGTGTTTGCCAAAAAACATAGCAACAGGCGAATTAAGCTATTCTGAAGCCTGGTAATCAGAATCAGAGACTATTGATCCCTGTTGGGAAGTTATTTTTGTAACAGTAATAATTCTTTTTGTTTTACATTAAGCAAATATATAAATGTTTCTTACACATACTATATAGCCTGGTAATCAGAATCATTCTATTGATCCCTATTGGGAAAGTCCTGTTACATAAAGCAAAGATGTGATTGTTTCTGTCCTTGCTTTTATTTGTATCTGCTTTTCCCCAGTAACTGTTTTGTTTGCAATAAATGTATACCTTATGCCAAATATAATCAAAATAAAACAGAATTGTTGTGCAACTCAAAATGTTAACTGTATTGTTATTAGTCTATGCACATTATATAATTAGTAACATTAAATATAACACACTAAACCAAAGTATATCAGTAGGAGTTTCCTTAAGTCTTTCTGATAGTTTTCTACAGGCCGGTTTACCACACCAGTAGAATAAAATTCTGAAATTATGGTTTCTAGTTTTGGTGCGCCACCGCAAGATTTTAAGTGGCCCCATCTGGCCACCCCTATAAAAAAATTCTGGAGGCGCCACTGGCAGAGGGAGGACAGATGTGTGTGACTGTTAAAGAAAAACTTAAGCACAAGTTTCACATGCACCTGGTGAGTATTGACCAGTCTTTTCATTATGTCTCTCTACCCTAATTTCCCTCGAGATCAATGAAGTATCTATCTAATCTAATCTTGTGCCATATATATAATATTGATTATAATATAACAAAGCATATTCAATTTGAAGTACAAAAATACAATCTGAAAGATTGTTTAGTGAGTGTAATATTTATTAAAGTTCCTATTCAGTAGGCTACATGCATCATGTGTCCATATTTATATTTTGCATATCAGAGGTGTGTACTTCGTTACTGTACTTAAGTATTTTTTGGCTACTTTGTACTTGTACTGAGTATCAAAAATATAAGCAACTTTTACTCTCTACTCAACTACATTTTTGATTGAATACTTGTACTCTTTACTCCACTACATTTGAACAGACACTTATTGTTACTCGCTACATTGTGTTTCTGCAACTTTGTTGCTTGCAAGCTTATTTCTTGGGTGTAAGAGGCGATACCACCATCTGCAGGCTATTGAAGGTACTGGATGCCTTTTGCCTAAATGCGTTACTTCGTTGTGAACGTAAATTAGCAGCCAGCCGAAGCCAGCTCTTCATGCAGTTTGTTATGTTTTCTTTTTGTTTGTCCATTTTACTGAAAATACCTTTTTTGAAAATGTTTTACGTGTGCCTTTTTTGAGCACTTGAGTTTGACTTTGAGTTTGAGGACGACTTGTTCAATCTTTGTTTTTAATCTGTCGTGTCGAAATATTGAGGTGTTCAATTTCTTTTCTATATTAGGAAGTAAAACCTCATAAATAAACTTTCACCCCCTTATATTTTCGCTGGTGGACGGCGGTATATCGCTGTATATGGCTGTATGGTGGCGCCCTTCCTTGAAGACCTTTTAATGGGTTACATGAGAGGGGCTTGGTCTCACTGTGCGTGAGTGGAGCCAGGGTGACTGACTGCCCAGTGTGTTGTTGGGGCATGTCCCACCTGTGGATATGTGGCATTGTCTGCAATATACATTTGAACACAGCCACATCTAACAGTCATTGCATTTTAGAATACCACAAAAAGCACTCATCACAAGGGTAACATTAACCAGCATTAAAAAAAAAAGTACATTGTTGACATTGAAGTAAGACCAGACGCCATGGCAATATTGAAAGAACTTCATCTGGCCCTTCAGTACTTTCACACTTGTGAAACAGGTCGATTCCTCCATTGTTGTGCTCTCTCACCGAGAGTTCTGTGTTGCCTAGGAACTCTCTTTAACAAGGTCAGGGTGGAAAGACACACCAGTCAGTCCCACAGCACTCTGAACACTGCAGTGCTCCCCAGGCTGAGGCAGACGTCAGACATACAAATGTACGTGGTAGGTCACAAGTTTTTAAGATTTCTGTTTGTGGGTTTCATGAAGCTTTTGTGATTTACAGATAACAGATGATAAAGAAAGATGTATAGGCGTGGTAGCGTGTTGCAAAAAATTATATTTTTTATGTTTGCACAGATAAATGAAGTGACTGCATATGTACACAACTCAAGTATAGATCATATAAATATAGCGTTTTACTGTTTTACTCAAATGTTTGTATGGACCATGAGTACATTAACAACTAGAGTAAAGCTGAAAACCAAATAAAATTGTATGTATAGAATGTATCTTTTGCAGCACACATTATATTGTGCATCTGGGCAGTGAATGTATAAAATTTATAATTATTAGTATAATGGCCCTGGTTAGTAAAATAATAGATTACAATAGAAAAATGCTAATAACAATGATGAGTAACAATGAACAACAACCAAAGAGTAGCAAAATCCCTGTGGAATTTGCACCTGCGGAGAATTTATTTTATATTTGCATAGATGATTAAAATAAAGAACAAAAGGTTATATATTATAAAAATAAATAGGTATGGATCACAAGAAGACAAAAAGGAACTAGAATATTAAGGATCGCTACATCGAGCCAAAATAAAGAGTTCTAAAAAGACAAAGCAAAATAAAACATTTCAAACTGTTATGTAAAAAGCAGCAAAGATAGTAATGACAAAAATAAAGTTGTAGATGTAAAAAAGAAGAACACTGAGGCACTCAAAAAGGTAAAATAATTAAAAAGCCTTTATTATGGGGGTTCATGTGATGGTCACAGCCTGATAAGACATTTCTTGACTTCTTGGTTTAAAACAAATTTAAGCTTAAACACTGTACAGGGCATATTACTATTATATATATATCACTATTTATTTGCTGTACTGTTGTATAAAGTTTGTGTGTTTTACTGTACTACTCCATTTGTGCCCCTAGGGCAGGGGTCCCCAAACTGCGGCCCGTGGGACAAATGCGGCCCGCCGCCACATTTGACCCGGCCCCTGAGCAATACCAGAGTCGGAAAAAAAATGCTACTTCGACCTCACTTTGCCCCAGCACGTTTTGACCTTTATGGCCAACCATACCACAGTCATAGAACGTGAACGTGACCCCCCAGAACGGAATAATGGCAAAAAGGTTGGGTAAGAGAAAAATTGATTCAGAATGCAGGGTATTTAACCCGCAGTGGACACACAATTATTTTTTTGTTCAAGTCAAAGAAAAGGCTGTTTGTCTCGTCTGTCAAGAGACGGTGGCAGTATTCAAAGAATACAACCTGTGCCGACATTATGAATCCCGTCACAGACAAGTATGCTAGCTTGCAAGGCCAAATGCGAGCAGAAAAAATCTCAAAGCTAAAAACTGGACTGTTAGCTCAACAGACTACATTTACGCAAACTCAGCTGAACCAAGCATCAGTTCGGGCCAGCTTCCGTGTTGCTCATCTGATAGCAAGCTGCGGTAAACCTTTCACCGAAGGAGAGTTTGTCAAGAAATGTTTGAATGTTGTCGTCTAATCGAAAAAGTGTGATAATCGCGGAGGTCCCTAAATGTAATCATTTATTGAATAAATAATTACATTTAGGGACCTCCGCGATTATCACACTTTTTCTTTTAGAAACTGACCCTGGCCCCTATCAGAGAAGGGAAAAGTTATGTGGCCCTCAATGGAAAAAAGTTTGGGGACCCCTGCCCTAGGGAATAAACAGACCCATGTTATTTCAATTGAATATTACTGGCATGTTACTGCTACCACCCAGATGGGAAAGTGTGTTTTTTATTCTTTAAAGAGTAACTAATCCTTAACACAACTTTTTTTAGTTAATGATCTGTAAGAATGGGGCTTTTTTAGTGCTGTTCATTGATTTGAGTAAAGGTTTTAACATTTGAGTATAAAGTATATTAATTCTACAATATTTGGTGTAAAATCATATTTTTAGTTAATTCTCTTAAAGCTGTAAAGCTGTACTCTGTACAAATAGTATAACGAGTTTACTTTTTTCTTTTTGTAGTGTTTAGTGTCTGACGGTATTGTTGTTATCTGGTTGTGTAAGGTTGTTAGGTATTCCAAGCTGCTGTATTTTGTAATATTTTGGAACTAATTTAATTTTCTCTTTTCAGCACAGACAACATTACATTTTACATTTATTCTTTTAGCTGTCGCTTTTATCCAAAGCGACTTACATTAAGCTTTTAATTACCAGTGTTACAGCTGGGACACCACTGGGGATGGGTTAAGTGTCTTGCCCAAGGACACAACGACAGTATGAACTGCCTACCTTCCGGTTGAAGGACGACGGCTCTACCACTGAGCTACTGCGCCCCAAGGTTTAAGAAAAGGTTTAACAGTTTAACAGACAAGGTTTAACAGTGAGCCTAAACCAAACAAATGCAGAACTTTTGTAATACAGCGTAGTTCATACTTTATGGTAACTGGAAATGAGCATTAGGGTTTGCAAGTGGAAATTCAAGGGATCTAATTATGCCAAAAAAGCTATCCTAAATTGTCTCAAAAAGGATAAAGCTGAAATCACTTTGACACATCTGAATGATGACAAACATAAGAAATATGTTGTGGGTCGGCCCGGTCTTTTTTTCACCTTATTTTTCAAGTAAGAAGGGTGTGATCAAATCCATGTATCATTTGTTCAATTGATTTTCAGTTAGGAATAAAAAAAACTAAAAATGAAAAAAGGATTTGAATACACAAGTTGTTTTTTTATGTTTTATTTTTAATCCGAAACAAAAAACAAATAACGGCTTTTTTGTACATTTTTAGTGTATAAATATATTTATTTAATTTTTCAATTTAAATTTACAAAAACAAAACAATATAATAAAACAATACTCCAACGGAAAACAAAAAATAGAAAATAAAAATAGGAACCCTCCCACAAAAACACAGTCCCCTGTGCCCGCTGTCAATCACACTCACACAAAATTACAAATAAACAGAAAGAACAGACTCACAATGATAACGTCAGCCAGAATAAAATATACAAAACTAAGTTACTCTTGCACCTTTGTAGATGGTTTATCAAAAAAATCCAAAAAAGGCCTCCGAACCTGATTTAAATTTCTTTTCTGAACCCTTTAAGACAAATCTAATCCTCTCCAATTTTAAATGGAACAGCACATCTTTGATCCAATGTGACACCGTGGGTGGGGCAGCATCCTTCCATTTCAGAAGGATCAAGCGTTGAGCCAGCAGAGTTGAAAAAACAATGAGCCTCTGACCCCCAGCGGGCAATGCTAAACCCTCAGTATTGACCCCGAAAAGAAATAATAATGGGTTCAGTGTTATTTTGACTCCAAGTACACAAGTCAGTGCTTCACATATACCGCCCCAAAATTGTTGTAGTTTAGGACAGAGTCAGAACATGTGTATTAGACCTGTCTTACACCGATCACAGGTAGGGTCAAGTTGAGGATAAATCTTAGCTAGTTTCGATTTATGAAGATGTACCCGATGAACCACTTTAAACTGAATAAGACAATGTTTTGCACACATTGAGGATGAATGAATCTTCCTCAAAACGTCGTCCCAATCTGATTTATTGATGCTAATTTGTAGATCTTGCTCCCAGGACTTCTTTATAGCAGACATAGATGGGGATTCGTGAAATCAAACAGAGGATTGTGGAAAATAGCCTTTTTTTTGGTGGGGTTAAAGATTATCACATCATCCATCATGTTGTTAGGAGAATGGTCAGGGAACCCGGGGATGGAACCTGAAATAAAGTGCCGGACCTGTAAATATCTAAAAAAATTTGAAGCTGGTTATTATGTAGATGCCATTGGAGTTAACAAACTCATCCTTAAAAGGCCAAAATGTTTTCGAAACTGAACACATATTTTGAATAGAATTTTGAACAATAGGGTTGCTAATTGTCAGGTTTTTAGATAAGGGAATTGATGCACCAATTACAGCCGGCAGCGACAAGGAATCAGAAGAAAGCCTCTCCATCTCCACCCATGCAGGCCCACTGTTGTCCGACTAGTACACCCAAAAGGAAAAACAACATAGATTGGCAGCCCAGTAATAATAGAGAAAATTTGGAAGAGCTAGACCACCGTCTTGTTTCAATTTCTGCAAATGTTCTTAACACAAACGTGGCTTTTTGCCACTCCAAATAAATGATGAAATTACAGAATCAAGTTTTTTTTTAAATGAACATTGGGGATGTACACAGAAAGACTTTGAAATAGATACAAGTATCTGGGTAGTATAGACATTTTAATCACATTCACTCTCCTCACTAGTGAAAGGAAAAGAGGTGACCATTTAGATAATTCCTGTTGAATTTTCAATTGCAGTTTAGTGAAATTTTCTTTGAAAAGGTCACAAATTTTCCTTGTAACGGTAATACCAAGATAAACAAAACTATGTTTAGTAATCTTAAAAGGTAGTTCTTAAAAAGTAATTTTGGCTAAAACAGAATCCGCTAGATTAAGTGGGAATAATTCACTCTTATGAACATTTAGTTTATAACCTGACACCTTCCCAAGTTCAATCAGAAGATCCATAATATGAGGAATAGCCGTTTCAGCCCCAGAGACAAACAGCAG
The DNA here is from genome assembly GCA_024416835.2 of Perccottus glenii. NCBI lineage: Eukaryota > Metazoa > Chordata > Actinopteri > Gobiiformes > Odontobutidae > Perccottus > Perccottus glenii. The sequence continues at coordinate 31,992,701 of CM044553.2, forward strand.
GAGATCATCGGCATAAAGAGACAATTTGTGTTCAGTGCCCCACCTCAAGATGCCGTGAATGAACTGATTACTTCTTATAGCTATGGCTAATGGCTCAATTGCCAACACAAAAAGGAGGGGACTGAGAGGAAAAAAAATTATTCAAAAAAACACTTATTCAAAACCGTTTTGAATAAGTGTTTTTAGTGAGCACCATAGCTGAAGGGCATTAGTATAAAAGCCTCACCCAGGATAAAAAGGAACTGCCAAACCCAAATCTAAGCAAGGTCTCAAAAAGATATTCCCATTCTACTCTATCGAACGCCTTCTCTGCATCCATGGAGAGAAGGCATTCAGACTCAGTTACACCGGGAGTGTACGAATACTTAAAAAAGAGCGCCGATTTTTAACAAAACCTGTTTGATCACGAGATACAATGTTAGGCAGAACTCTCTCTAAACGACAGGCCAAGACTTTGGTCAAAATTTTATAGTCACTATTCAAAAGTGAAATTGGCCTGTAAGATCCACATTCTAAGGGGTTTTTATCCTTTTTTGGGAGTAATGTAATACAGGCCTGGTTTAGACTATCCGGAAGAGCCCCTCTGTTAAGAGAGTCTGTGTACAATTTGGCCAAAATGGGGGTTAATTTGTCAGAGAATGTTGAATAAAACTTCGGCATTCGGCAGACCGTCTGGGCCTGGTGACTTGCGAGACTGTAAAGATTTAATTGCTGCAAAGATCTCCTGCTGCTGTATAGGTGCAGCCAAGGCTGAGACCTCCTCGAGAGACAAAGTTGGTATATGCAGGTCTCTAAAGAAGTCAGAAAGAAGATTGGAATTACATTGGAATTAGAGCTATACAAATCTTTGTAATAGTGCCGAAAAGCATCATTTATCTGCTGCTGGTCAGTAACAATCTCGTCATTCCCTAATGTCACACCATTAATGATTTGCTTCGCCCTTGCACCCTTCAATTGCCAGGTATGCTTAGTTTTAATAAGAGAGGTGCATGGTCAGATATCACGATAGGTTGATAATTGCATGACTGAATATTAGTGGTCAGTTTGTTATCTGTAAAAAAATAATTCTGCTATAAGACTGATGAGCATTTGAGAAGAAAGAATATTGTCTATCTTGTGGATGCAATAAACGCCAAATATCTGAAATACCATAAGTGGAGAGGAATGACTGTTAATAGGAAGTGGATTTAGATTTAGTGTATAACCAGACCAAGCAGATGACCTATCCATCCCGGGATCTAGACAGAGATTAAAGTCCCCTCCTAAGATGAGCATGTGTGAATTTAAACAGGGTATCCGTCCGAGGACCAGTGCAAAAAAGTGTGGATCATCACAGTTTGGGGCATATATATTCGCTAATATAACATTAGTATTATAAAGAGAACTAGTGACTGACATATCTATCATTTGGGTCGGCCAGACTTGATGATGGAATAAAGGAAACACTTTTGTTTATCAAAATTGCAGCACCTCTCGCTTTACCCTGAAAAGTTGAGTGGAAAAGCTGCCCCACCCATCCACATTTCAAACGGGCAATATCCGAGGTTTTAAGATGTGTTTCTTGAATAAATGCTATACCTGCCCACATATTTTTCAAGTGTGTGAGAGCCTTCTTCCTTTTGCCTGGGTGGTTAAGGCCTTTAACATTCCAGGTGATAATGTCAAGTGAACAAGCCATTAAAAGGCAATGTGTATTTCTAAAAAAAAAAAAGCAAAAGTTTCATTATTAACTTGCATTACACATAATTAAATAAAGTAAGTGAAAATAAATAGTAGTATTAATAATATCCTGGCTGAAATTCCTGAGACAAAAAAAATAATAGAATTTTGTTCTGTTAACATTCACAACGATGCACAAAAACCCTCCCAAAAAATCCCTGGTGACACCAGCTGCCAGAACAAACAGCCCACCTACCCTTTCCAACTGCAAAACGTCCGTAAACTAATTCTAACTAAACTCCACAGAACCCCATAATAAAGAGATTAAAATAAAAGGAGATGAAACCTACCACACAAAGAAACCTTAGCATAACGGTTAGCATACATTTACATTTAGTCATTTAGCAGACACTTTTATCCAAAGCGACTTACAAGTGAGGATAACAATGGAAGCAATTTTAACAACACAAGGTACAAAAAGCATAAGTGCACAAAAAACTAGTCAGTTTAAACCCAGCGCAGTATACAATGCTAAGGATAAGAGAATTTTTTTTTTTTTTTTTTTTAGAAAGGAATCGATAGAAAGGAAGTAGGACTCAGTGTTTGTCAGTCAGGTGTTGACAGAAGAGATGTGTTTTCAGGTGTTTTTTAAAGATGGCTACAGAATCTGCTGATCTTGTAGCAGCAGGTAGATCATTCCACCAATGTGGAACAGAGCCAGAGAAGGTACGCGAGAGTGATTTTGTACCTTTTTGGGACGGTACCACCAGACGTTGTTCATTTGCAGATTGCAGGGATCTGGTAGGAACGTAGGTCTGTATTAGTGAGTGAAGATATGAGGGGGCGGAGCCAGTGGTGGTCTTGTAGGCCAAGAGCATAGCTTTGAACTTGATGCGGGCGTCAACCGGGAGCCAGTGTAGCCTAATGAATAGAGGAGATACGTGCGCTCTCTTCGGTTCATTAAAGACCACTCTTGCCGCTGCATTCTGGATCAGCTGCAGAGGTTTGGTTGTGCAGGCGGGGAGTCCAGCCAGTAGAGCATTGCAATAGTCCAGTTTGGACAAGACAAGAGCCTGGACTAGAATTTGCGTTGAGTGCTCTAGTAAACGATACACCACTGTTAAAAATTATTACAGTAAAAAATCGTCAGTTGTTTGTTCTGTTCAATCCGTCTTGAAGTCCTTCACAAACTTTTCAGCCTCAGCCACAGAGCCGAACATGGAGCGGGTACCAGCTGTTTTTGTGATGCGGAGTTGCGCCAAGTACAACAGCGAGGGTCTTAGTCCCATCTTGTATAAGTCCAACATCACCGATTTGTACACTTTTCTCTGGGCAACCACTTCGAGGATGTAGTCCTCATATATACGGAAAGGCTGGTCCTGGTACTTCAGTTCACCTCTCTTCCTGGCCTCCCGGATCAGCAGATCTTTATTTTGATATCTGTGAAAGCAAATGATAACAGACCGCGGCCTCTCCCTGGGACCAGGTTTGGGGATCAGGCCGCGATGTGCACGATCCAACTCTGGCGGGGAAGGGAAAGTATCTTGGCCAAAAACATCTTGTATCAGCAGTGAAAAAAACTTAGATGGTTGAGGACCTTCAATCCCCTCTGGTAGACCCACAATGCACATGTTGTTCCGCCTGTTTCTCCCCTCCATGTCCGCTAGCTTAGTTTTAAGCTTTTCAGAGGCAACAGCCTCAAACTCTGTTAATTTTTCAGCTAATTTACTAGATTTGGGTGGCATGACGGGACAAGTTGATAGTGCAAACCTCTAAAAGTGTCTCAAAGTTGTTTCACATCAAAGTAAGCAGTTAGGTAGTTTCAATAAGTTGAAGAAAGGCGGGTAGGTGGATAAACGCGTCTCTACCCCATGCTCTACAAACCGGGAGTCCTTGTTTATACATTTTTGATTTGTTGCCCAGATTAAAAATAGGAGATTTGAAAAACAAACATCCTCGGCCAACTCCAGCCTTTCTGTGACAAGTCTGCATGTCTTTCCCATGTTACCGAGGGTTTTATCCGGGTACTCCCAGGGACGGATTAAAGGCCATGGGGCGAAGCCACCCTTAAAAAAGATTGCTAAAAAAAAACAACAGTCAAAAAAGCTAAAAATGCTATTGCTGCAGTGCAAAATCTGTAAAGCAATATCAAGAGATTACCAGCATGCAATGCTGCGACCTTTCCCAAAGAAGACAATTACAGCCTGGCACAAGAGGAGCATTTAGACTTTTTTCCAATACATCACCCAGTACACAACTGCCTGGTTTGAACATGTGCACATGCAGCATATCATTAGAAAACTTAGATTCTCATCTTAAAAAATCTTACACATCTTTTGGTGCCATAAACAATTTCAAAGCACCACAACACCAGTAAGTACACCAAAAGCTTTTATTGAGAAAAATACAAAAATGTTCTTGTTCTGTTTGTAAACATCCAGAGAATATACAGTAAATCCAGTAAAATAATTAAGTCCAAAACACAGACTCAAAAACTGCTGCTGCATTTCTCAAACTTAAGTTTTGTTAGTGTTTTATAATGCCCTCTCCTATGTGAGGTGTGGCCAAAGGTTATGACTTCTAGGGTATCGGGTTGACCAGAAGCACAACTCGTTGGCTGACCTCATGTTAACTGCGTGTTGTGTACCAGCGCTGTACTTAAACCTTTTTCTGAGTGGAATTAAACAGACAAACTTTACATTGGTTTTATAGTTTTTATTATCGTAGTCTTAGCTCCAACACTTGTACCAAAAGAGCCTAGAGAAAGTGTTTGCTGAGTAACAGTATAGTGCTTTCAGCATCTGATTGACACATAATTTGCCCAAAAAGAAGAAAGCAGGGGGCGTCCACACGCGTAACAACCAATGAGCGTCAGTCTAGATCAAAAGTGCAACCCCAACTATTACGCATTTTTTTACACAGATCACAACTGGCAATGTTTTTGTTAGCTGCATTAAAATAAGTGCACCCCGCACGTTCCTGTTCTGTTCACTTCTGCTGCTGAGTAGCGTTAAGACATGGCACACACACAAACACACAAAGAGCAGGAGAAGGAGGCGCAGGTGACACAGACTTGTCCACTCACTCAGTGGAGCAGCAAAGGATCAGTGTGAAAAAAAGAACGGCTTGTAGCATGATTGCAACTTGATTCCCATCGTTCGTCTTAAAGAGCATTTCAATAGATTCAGTTTGTTTGTGAATGTCATGGCGTCCTCCTCTGAACTTAGCAAAGTTTTGGAATTACTTTGAACAATATAATCAGCTCATCGTGTGCAAAATCTGTCAGGTGAAACTAAGTTATCACAATAGCAAACACTGTTAAATTTTCATCTACAAAAAGAATTGTCAAAGGAAGTAATTAAACTGTATATAACAAGAAAGAGATATAAAAAGATATCCAAAGAATTGAGAATGCCAATCAACAGTGTTCAAACTCTAATAAAAAAATGGAAAATGAGGGATTCTGTTGGAAACCAATCAAAGGTAGACCAACAAAGAATTCAGCCACAACTGCCAGGAAAATTGTTTGGGATGCAAAGAAAAAAAACACAATACAAATAACTTCAGCTGAAATACAGAACTCTCTGAAAAAGGTGGTGTTGCTGTTTCAAGATGCACAATAAGAAGGCCCTTAAAGAAAAATGGGCTGCATGGTCGAGTCTCCAGAAGAAAGCCATTACCTGTCCCCATAGGGCAATTGGTTTTGCAGCAAGATAAACACAGAACAATCACAGATGCACAAATACAAGACAAAAAACACAATACCAAAAAGCATCTCGCTTACAATACGCTAAACAGCACAGAGACCAGCCTCAAAACGTCTGAAACAAAGTCATTTAAAGTTATGAGACCAAGATTTTACTTTTTGGCAATAACCATAAATGTCACAAGGCCTTTAAAGAAAGATACACCATTCCTTATGTGCATGGAGGTGGATTGCTGATGTTTTGGGGATGTGTGAGCTACAAAGGCACAAGTAAAGATGAATGCAACATGTTATCAGAAAATACTGGATTTGCACTCATCAGCCCGAATCTACTGATGGGTCGTACTTGGACACTCCAAAATGACAAAGCCAAGTTGACCTGTCATTGGCTACAGCAGCATAAAGTGAAGGTTCTGGATGGGCCATCTCAGTCTCCTGACCTCAATATCATTGAGCCACTCTGGTTTTAGTTTAGTGACAAAATAAACATTTTACTGTTACTAATCATCTAAAAGGCCGGCCATTTGCCAAGCTTTTGTCGAAAACAAAAGTGGGGCGCAGTGGCTCAGTGGTAGAGCCCTTAAGGTTGGTGGTTCAATTCTCACTGTGTCCTTGGGCAAAACAATTAACCCACTTTGCCTATGGTGGAGTTCCAGCTGTAACACTGGTGAATTGAAGCTTTGGATAAAAACTCAGCTAAATGCTTCTGTTCAAAAGACCATTTGGCAAGTCAGGTCAGAATATCACCAATACATTTTGACGTTTCAGCTGGTCTCAAAAGCAGTAAGCAACAATAATGGCCTGTAATACTGTAGATCGGAAGTGTCAAACTCTGCAGAACTGAACTGCATCACAACATCACCACAACAGTTGTGATGCTGTCCTGTTCTGTCCTGCTCCATCAGAATGTCAGCGATGCACTGGGAAGCCAGACGGAGGCAGAGCACTCTGGAACGCAGGGCCGCCCGAGACAAACAGCAGGTATGGCTGCTCAGTGTGGTGTGATGTCATTTGGATGTCAGCTGAGTGTAAAGTGAGCAGTGTGTTGTGTCAGGTGAATTCCGGACTGTGACAGCAGTATTCATGCTCTTGTGTGTCAATAGAATTGAGTGTAATATAAGCCGAACTTTCAAGGCTTGATCTGATCACACCTGCACTTATTGCTACACACATGACAACTACCAAAGAACCAACACTTTCAAAAATGTTTTCAAAACAGCTTAGTGGCAGAGTGGTCAGCACTCCTACCTCACATCAAGAATCCCTCAGCCACCTTGCATGTAGGTGGATGAATGCCACTGAAAGAGTATCTCTAAGGCCTCCTCTTGCATTCATTTCTACTGGAGTGGTACGATACAGATCCACTCAATACGGCACAGTTTGGGACGGGTAACCCCAAAGAGGCTTGCATTTGCATTGAGCTAGGTCCAGAGAGCAATGTCTGCTGCATAAACAATGACGACACAAAAGTTGTGTTTCAATATAAAATATAAATTGTATTTAAAGAGAAGTAAAACAAAACTAAATTAATATAAAGAAAAGAGAAAACCTTGGTGTGTAGCAGTGCAAGAGGCTATTAAAGCTGATTGCTGCTGCAGTAAACATTAGACTGCATCTGCTTTATTTAAAATTTTTGGAAATAAAACGAGAGTTACGTATGTAACTACGGTTCTATGAATCCCGGATGACCGCCAGGGGCGGTGCATTAAGCACTGGATGACGTATACCAGCAAGGTCACGAAGAATCAGCAGACCCTAATCCAGCATACCTTAATAGGACGTAGAAGTGTCCTGCCGTAGAACTCCCTCCAGTGGATGGGGGCGGCTATGTTCAGTCTGTAAAATCTGGTGAACGTATGCGGAGTAGCCCATGACGCCGCAACACAGATTACCTCCAAAGGCACTCCAGTCATTGCTGCCCAGGAAGTGGTAGAGTGACACCTCACTCCCACCGGTAGTGGTTGGCCCCAGGGTAATGGTACTCACCACCCATTGCGCAAGGCGTTGTTTAGACAGTGCCTGGCCCTTACGTGGGCCAGCATAGCAGACAAACAGCCGGTTGGTTTTGCGCAATGCAGCGGTTGCTTTTATATACACATCTAGTGCTCGGACGGGGCATAGATGCTCACACATTTCTCCTGTATCAAAGCGGGCCAGCTGTAGCGGCTGAATACCCGTCGCCCCGGACATCACCTTGGGAACAAAGGAGACATCCGGCCAAAGAGTGACCCCTGACCTGTCTGGATTCCACCGACAGCAGGACTCATGCACAGACAGCGCCTGTAGTTCTCCAATACGTTTGGCAGAAACCATTGCCAATAAAAATGCCGTCTTTATAGACACCCATTTAATGCCTACCTCCGTCAAAGGTTCAAACGGCGGTGACTTCAAGGCATCCAGGACCATGGTCAAGTCCCATGAGGGTACCACTGGCCGTGTAGGTGGATGTAATCGCCGAGCGCCCTTCAAAAATAAGGAAACATGCCTATTACTTCCGACAGTCTTGCCATCGACTTCCACATGTCGACAGGAGATTGCTGCCACATATACCTTCAGGGTAGACGGTGACCGTCCCTGATTTAGGAGTCCTTGTAAAAACAATAGAATGGATGACATGGGACAGTCTACTGGATCCTGTCCCCTGTCACGACACCACCTCTCAAACAATTTCCATCGATTGTCATCCAACAATCGTGTGGAGGGTGCCCGGGCATTTCTTATGGTATGCTCGACATCCCTGCCAAACTGAGAGAAGCCCGATCCAGGCCCTGTAGCGGCCAGACCCATAGCTGGAGGCGATCGGGATAGGGATGTAATATTTTTCCCCCCATCTGTGACAAGAGATCTGACCTGGTGGGGAGACGCATAGGGGAGCCGCAACAGAGCCTGTGCAGCATTGGAAACCACGTCCTCGCCGGCCAGTAAGGGGCCACCAGGAGGAGTCTGTGTCCCTCCTGAAGGAGTCTGTGGAGTGTGTGGTCTATTAGAGGGAACGGAGGAAACGCGTACAGGAGCACCTTCGGCCAGTCGTGCGCCAGCGCATCCAGGCCCAACGGACTGGTGCTGTCTGTCAAGGAGAACCACAGGGGACAATGGGTCGCCTCCCTCGAAGCAAACAGGTCCACCTTTGCCCTGCCAAAAGTCCCCCAGATGTGCTCCACCACCTCTGGGTGAAGTTTCCATTCCCCCGGTAACACTTTCTGCCGGGACAGACAGTCCGCCACTCTGTTCCGCACCCCGGGAACATGGTCTGCCCTTAGGCTGGGAAAATGGAGTGTCGCCCACGTCAGGAGACGTCGAGTTTCTTGTGTTAGTCTCTCTGAGTGTACTCCGCCCATGTGGTTCACATAGTAGGCCACCGACATGTTGTCGGAACGTATTAGTACGTGCCTGCCTCGCAGGCCCGTGAGGAAATGGCGCAGGGCCAGATGTACGGCCATTAATTCCAGAACATTTATGTGCTCTGTGTAAATATGTCGGGGCCACTCCCCCTGGACCATGCGGCCCTGCCACATTGCACCCCAACCCGTGGAGGAGGCATCCGTAAATACAACCTCTCTCCGTACTGGTAGAGGGCCCAACGGAACGCCTTGTGTAATCCAACTCCTGTCCCTCCACCGAGACAGGGAGTCGAGACACTGGGGTGACACGAGTATCCTTTTGTACCTGTGCACGTACCTTGTCGGATCTAAGTGTAGATTGTTCAGCCAGATCTGCATTGGGCGCAACCAGAGCAGTCCCAGAGGCACCACATTGGAGGCGGCTGTCAACATGCCCAGAAGCCGGAGATACCAGACAAAGGGCAGTGCCCTGCCCCCTTGAAAAACAGATAGCATGGTTACGATGCTGTTGATCCGCTGAGTAGAGGGACAAGCTTTCATGGAGATTGTATTCAGACTGACCCCAAGAAAAACTGTCTGCTGTGTCGGCACCAACTTGCTCTTTTCGAAGTTCACTCTCAGTCCCAAGCGCTCTACATGCTCGAGAACAACCCCGTGTCTCGAATGGCCTGTTTGCGGGTCGGTGCACATATGAGCCAGTCGTCGAGGTATGGCAGAATCTTGATACCCCGTGCCTGTAGAGGGGACAGCACTGCTGCCACTACACGAGTAAATACCCTGGGAGACAGGGACAAACCGAAGGGAAGGACCCGGAACTGAAAGTGATTTCCTTGAAAAGCAAATCGCAGGAACCTCCAGTGGTGTTCTGCAATTGGGACGTGAAAGTACGCGTCCTTCAGGTCGATTGTGGTACACCATTCGCCCTGGGAGAGCGCCTGGAGCATTTCTCCAGTGCGTAACATGCGGAATGGTATTGTCCTTAAAAACACGTTCAGACCTCGTAGGTTGAGGACAGGACGTAGGTCGCCTGTCTTTTTTGGCACTAGAAAATATCTTGAATAAAACCCCCCCGGATCCAGCCGGGTGTCTACAGGAACTATCGCCCCCTTGGCCAGCAGGGTGGAGATCTCCTTGTTGAGCGTATCGGCTCTTGCCGGGTCGCGGATGACAGTCATCCTGACCTGGCCAGAAACTGTGGGTCGTTGGCGGAATTGTAGTTGATATCCCCTTGACAAGGTGGTCAGCACCCAAATGTCGGGGCTGTGAGCGGCCCAGTAAGAGAGCTGCTCCAGGGTAAAACGACCGACCGCCGGCACTCCAATCTCACTTCCGCCCCCTTTGGCCTTTTGAGGGCCTGGGGGGTTGGCGACTAGGTTGTGTAGGCCGGGAAAAACGCGGGGCCCTAAACCCTGTCCGATCACCCGGAAATTGGCCAGATCTTGTATTTGGTCTCCGGGGCACTGCAAAAGAGCCTGGATTGGTAAAAACAGGCCGGAAGGATCTAGCAGGAGGGCCGTCCCCAGCTTGAGCCATTGTTCGTCTGTGAAGGCCAGCTAACTGTTGTCGCGTCTCAGACGCCCTGGCCGTGCGATGTAGGGCCTCAATTGCGGCCGTACCAAAGAGCTCCCCTGGGGCCACCGGTAAGCCCCGTAGGGTCCTTCTGCAGGTCTCTGTTAGTGGCGATTGCGCCAGCCAGACCTGTCGACGAGCCTGCGTCAACAGTGACATCATACGCCCAAGCTCTCTAGACATGAAAGCGAAGGTCTGCAGAGACGTGTCCATTAATGCTTGGGTCGGTATATCGACCCCCGTGGCCTCCAGCGAAGACGCAAGGCCCAGCAGTAAATGGGACAGGAATTTCCCATCCGTCCCATCGTGCCCCGCATCATAGGCTTTACACAGTAAGTCATCCGTGACCCGACACTGCGGTCGTGGGCACCTAGCATTCGGTCGCATGGCTTCGTCTGGGGCCACAATTAGAGAGGCTACCGCCGGCTCCACCGACGGCATATGACCCAGGCCAAATTTGGGGGCATCCTGCATTGAAGCGAGCGATCTAGCATCGGACGTAGGCCGTGAAAATTCCTTAACGTCCGCCCAGCACGCATGGAGCTCTCTAACGTACTCAGCCGAGGGGGGCACCAGAAAAGAGGTAGCCGCATCACGCCGTCGGAAAAATGCGCTGAATGCCACTGGTCGTGGTGGTGGTTCGTCCAGCTGTAGCCGGGCGAGGGCTATCCTAATGGCTGAGACAGCCGAGTTGTCCGTACCCTCTAGAGTACCTGTAGAGGCATGGGACCCGGCTTCAGACGCTTCAGGGCTCGTCTCTTGAGTCTCCTGGAAAAGCGTGTCCGAAGCCGCCACCGAAATGGCATCGTCCTCACAAGGAGAGGCTACGTCCTGCACATGTGCAGCCGCCTCGAGGACTTCTCCAGCCCGAAATGACTGGAGGATGGCTTTCATTTCGGCCAACTCTGAAGAAAGACTGTCCACCTTCTTGGACAGTTCCCCCTTTGAGCGTTTCTTCGGAACAGGAGGCACAGCCCCAGCAGCTGGGCGCTTCAGCCGTGTACCCTGTCCAGCTGGTAACTGAGCAGGCTGTAATTCTGTTAAATAAGCAAAAGGCTGTTCAACAACGGTCAGCCTAGCCACCCGTACAGACCGGGGGATAATGCTGCAGTTTGTACACGCGTCATCTGTGAGACCCTCCCTGAGATGACCAACTCCCAAGCAGGAGGGGCAGAGATCGTGGCCATCATCAGGCTGGAGGGGGGCTAAACACGCCCTACAACATAGTGACTCCAGCATGACAGTCAACACTACACGTCTTCTTCAAGGGAGATCAGGTTGAGCAAGAACCGCCACTAGTGACCCCCAGCAATTACAATTACCCCTGCGAATCACCTTGAGCTGAAAACGCTACTAGTGATTCCACCGTGGGATGCTACGTGGAACCGAAGTTACCCCCGTTCCAAAATATGCAATTCAAATACACTTGTACTTAAGCCGAACACAGCCGCAGTTAACAGTGTACAGCTCAGTCGACCACGGAAAGCAACCCAATTGTACTTAGCTCAGCCGAACACGGCGGCCAGTCACAAAATATAAATAGCTTAGCCGAAACACGGAAAGCAATTTAATGTACTTGGCTTCAGCCGAACACGGCGGCCAGTCACAAGATATATAAAGCTTAGCCGAAACACGGAAGCAAACCAAATGTATTTAGCTCAGCCGGACACGGCGGCAGTCACAAAATATATATATAGCTTAGCCGAAAACACGGAAAGCAAAACCAAATGTATTTAGCTCAGCCGGACACGGCGGCAATTCACAAATTATATATATATAGCACAGTCAAACACGGAAAGTGGACTTACCATCTGTTGCACCCACACTCTGGACCTTAGCTTACCAGCGTCCGTGATGCAAACAACATCTAGCTCGTGCAGCCTCTGGAGGGCGAGCACCTCCCGCTGCTCCGATTGTGGTCAAAAAACTCACAATGCACGAGGCTACAAGCTACGAGCTGAGTGTATAAAGAACAGTGGATCGTATAACACAAGTCTCCACCATAAGCTTCACCTGCGCGCGAGAAGACAAAAGGGACTGAGCTCCCGGTATCACGTGACTAAATAGCCCCACGTGGGTCACCGGGAGGTCACAAGTGACTTTGTTGATATTAAATTCTCGACCTGCGCATGCGCAAAGATGATCATTCAGTGCTTAATGCACCGCCCCTGGCGGTCAGGAGGGATGAAATAGAACTCAGAAATAAATTAAATTTATAGAGTTCTGCCGATTTCCTACAATTTAGGGACTCACTATTTAATGTCATTATTTAAAGTAACACTGTGTAACTTTTAGCTAGTAGCATTGCATCATTTTAAAGTCCCAAAATATAAATTCTTGTATTGATTTATTTACGTGATTGGTAGAATCATTCCTATTTCACTGACAAAATACCCGCGGATGGACAGAAAACTCTGATATAAATGATATACTGTATAATTCAATGCTACCGGGACGAGCAGACTTCTCCCGAGAGACTCAAATGGAGCAGAAATAGGCTTATAAACTGAGCCCTAGCAGAGTTTTATTTACACAAAATGCACTAAAAAAAACCCCACCATTTCAGAAGACATGTTTTTTTCTTCCAAACTTGCCGGTATTGGATAGTTACCTCTCAAAAACTAACACAGTCTCTAGAGGGATTTAGCTTCCATCTAGTAGCTAAAGGTTAAATAGTGTTGCTTTAAGTTCTGCCTTTCTTTAATGCAGTGTAGAAAATAAATTCAAAATCACCTTTAATCACTGTATTAACCCAAAAAGGAATGGTTAAAATGAGATTGTGTGATGTTAACTATTGACAATAAACAATACATTTATAAAACATTTAGCATGTATCTCTTATAATTACTTTTTATCACAAAAACAAGATATACTCCATTAAAAGAATAATCTATTAATGTTTTTCCTTGTGTAAGGATTATTGTCCAGTCAGTAGACTGTAGAGTTTAGCTCAACAAGAAACTACAAGACTTAAACTGCCACTTAAGACTATGAAAAACAGCTTTTATATCTGGTGCAGATAGGTTTATTAATTATGTGGCTGCATTAATTATACTCTATGTGAATGCTCATGAAATACTCATGAACCCAAGTGCCATGCCTGGGCCCACTTCCTCCGAGCCAAATGAAAGCACTCGCATCAGTCAAAGGTGCTGGGCTTTAAGGTTTGAAATATGCATAGAGCATGAGTTTCTAAAGGAACAAAAAAAAAAATTCCTTATCTCAGCTTGTATGGGATGTTCTCTGAGGATGACACAAGACGGTGGCCGATTAAAACAATTTCTTCTCTCCAGAATTCAAAGGTTTGGTTTTGTGGCGTGTAACACCTCCCAGGTCAAAAAAAATCTTTGGTGATTGATTGGGATTTCTGTTTTTAACATATTACAGTAATATTACAGTAAAAAACAATAGAAAGCAATTTTGTAGTTTAAATTTTTGCCTTCTGATGCTACACATAAAAAGGACAGCAAATATGAAATAATCTCTTGTAGTCTTTCTCCTCTTCCTTATTTAGGTATTAATGTGGACCTATTGGATAAAGGTTGCCTTAGCCTCTCTCTAACATTGAAATATGCTCTGAAGAGATGACATCACAATATGTTATTTGTGTCTCTCTCCAGATGCTGCAGGAAGAAACTACGACCGGCAACATTGTGACTGAGCCCAGCCTATCTCAAGAGCAAACAGGTGTGAGAGAAAGCATGTTGTGCATCTCTGCTCCACCTTTAAGCTGTCAGTAGCTGTAATCTTTAAGCTGTCAGTAGCTGTAATCTTTATGCTGTCAGTAGCTGTAATCTAAGTGAAAAGTCTCCACTTGTGTTGTCTTTATTCTCTTATCACTTTGATATGACATCTGAACTGTAACATCCTTATGTGACGTTGTGTTGACCAAGCTGGGTCAGACACCAGATAAATTCAGATATATTCTTTGTTGGCGTCAGGCTAATCAGTGCCACGACACCTAAACCAATCTTCAAGGATGCTCTGTTTTCCAACAGGGGCATCCAAAATCATATAAAAACTGTCTGTAATGTAATGTTCGTGGAACCATTTCATGCTGTACTACCAAATGCTGTATGAAGTGTTCCTCTTGCAAGATAATAAACTGTGACCATCTATTCCAAATTCCAAGTTGGCTGTCTCCGTCAATTCTTGCCGAACCTAATAACTAAAATAGTTATTAGGTTCGGCAAGAATGATTAGCCTGACGCCAACAAAGAATATATATGAATTTATCTGGTGTCTGACCCAGCTTGAGCAACACAATGTCACATAAGGATGTTACAGTTGAGATTTCTTTATTCTCTTAACATCTCCCTCCTCTTTATGCTGATGAAACATAAGCATAAAAAATATTAGCTCGAGTGTGAATTGCATACTATGGCAGGAGTGAAAACCCAGCGGGGCAGCTGACCTAGCCTAAGTACATTTGACCATCAGGTAAATGAAAGGTAAAAAATTCCCCTGCCCACCCCTCTCCCCTAGGCGGGGCCAATTCACAATTGAGGAGGTGTGACTATTTAAACTAAATCATAAAGAGAGAGAGAAAAAAAAATAAGGTAAAATTAAGAGTAAAATCAAACATAAAAATTCATTAAAGTTTTTTTTTTTAGGGGTATAAACCAGAAATGAACAAAAGATAATTAAGTCAACTGATTTAAGCATAGATTTTGTTACAGTTATGTAATCACACGACAGAGAATGACTCCGAAGTCTTGGACCTCTCCCTGCCTATCTCCGTCTTTCCTTGTAGCGAAAAACAAAAGAAAACATTGAGTGAGATTTATGCACAATTGCAGTGGTTAAAATCAATACTCTTAAGCATGTTAAGATTCAGTGAACCATACTGTCCTTTTTTTGGCTTTGGTATGGTTCCGTCATGGTGTCGTGGAATTGATGTTTAAACCATTGTGTGGTCATTGTACATGTGGGCGATGTCGTCCCCCAGATCATTCTGCTCATCCTCTGAGGTAGCCGCATCGTCCTGAGCCTCGTAAGGATGCAAGTTTGCATACATGTGTAAGTGTTGACTTAGTAGTGAAATGCTGTATCGATCAGACTCACCAGCAGCGTCCGGATACATGGAACACAACAACATCCAAAGATTATCAGACAAGAGATTGCAACAATAAGTGACACTATCACAGATTGTAAAATCCCTGGCCATTTTCTGAACATATTGTCAAACCAGGATGAGATTGAGTCGTCGATACTAGAATGTTTGGTCAGCTCCTCTGCTAGCGGGTGGAGTCCCCTCAAGGCTCTGGTCACGCTGCCATCAGGAGCTGTGTTATTTGGAATAAATGTGCAGCAGACTTATCCAAACGTTTTGCAGACCCCACCCCTTTCAGCTAGAAGCATGTCCAGTGACATTCTGTTTTGCCAGGCCATAAGACTAGTTTTGTCCAACTGTTCGGCTAGGCCAGCCACGGCCTCTCTGGTGTAATTAATGAATTCTGTTGGTTGTAGTAAATGTAGTTAATCCAATCAACATTTTTATTTATTGTCACCCACCAAAAGAAGAAGGATTCAAATCCTTCTGCCACCTGGTTTCTGGCCTTGTACTCACTAGGTACACCCCTAGGAACTCCTATGGCATCTATGTATATCTGATTTATCAAATGAACCTGAGGGAGCTTTTCTCTTGCTCCTGTGGTCTGAGCTTCTGCTTACCTGTCAGATTATATGGGAGCACATAGAATGGGAGAAGCAACTGTATGAGGGCGCATGTGCCTGTCTAGTCGAGAGGCAATGCAGGTCTAATACAGTGGACCATGAAATCCTGTCACAAAGATTAGAGGAATGGATAGGTCTCACTGGAACTGCCCTTAAATGGTTTCAGTCCTATCTTGAAGACAGGAAGTACTTTGTTTCGGTTGGTAACTGTGTATCAGACCAAATGGCCCTGACATGTGGGGTTCCACAGGGGTCTATCTTGGGACCTCTATTATTCAATCTCTACATGCTTCCTTTAGGCCAGTTAATACGCAGCTGTGGTGTATCCTACCATAATTATGCAGATGACACTCAGATTTACATTTCACTCACAGCAGGTGAAAACGGACCAATCCATTCGCTGTGTCACTGCATCGAACAGATTGATCTGTTGATGCAAAATAACTTTCTCCAACTGAACAGAGACAAGACTGAACTAATCATCTTTGGGCCACAGAAACAAAGAGAAAGTGTCAGCAGTCACCTCGCGTCTCTTTCTCTAAAATCTAAAAATCAGGTTAGAAATCTAGGGGTCATCATGGACTCAGACTTGAATTTCCACAGTCACATTAAGTCAATTACATCATCTGCATTTTATCACCTTAAAAACATTTCCAGAGTCAAAGGGATAATGTCTCAACCAGACTTAGAGAAACTTATCCATGCTTTTATCTCCAGCAGGTTAGATTACTGTAACGGCCTGCTCACTGGTCTCTCAAAACGAGGGTTAAGACAGCTGCAGCTTATTCAGAACGCGGCTGCTCGGGTTCTAACCAAAACCAGGAAGTACGACCACATTACGCCAGTTTTAAAATCTCTGCACTGGCTTCCTGTTGCTCAGAGAATAGACTTTAAAAAAGCACTGCTGGTTTACAAGTCTCTTAATGGTTTAGCACCAGAATATATTTCTGACATGCTAGTTGCTTATGAACCTCTGAGAACATCTGGGACAGGCCTTCTGCTCGTGCCCAGAGTTAGAACTAAACAGGGTGAAGCAGCGTTTAAGTTTCATGCAGCAATCTGGAACTGCTTCCCAGATGAAGTAAAAGTATTAGTTTGAATAAACGAGCAGACACTGATTAGCTACTTGCTCTACGTTTATTTAAAATTAACAGCAAGACAACTAGCAGTGAATGTGCTTTTTAAATGCATCACACACAGTGAACAAATCCTTAACAAAGAAAAAAAAAAAAAAAACTTTGCAATGAACGTGCTTTGTTTTAAATAAATCACACACAGTAAACAAAACCAAGTTCCGTGACAGGAACACCAACATGTTCACTTTACTCGGTTTTAGTGACGATCTGACAGGGGTAGCTATGCTCCCCGCAGTGCTAAAAACTCGCTCTGATGCTGTGCTTGTAGCACAAATACACATGTATTTACGTGCCAATTTTGCTAAGAGCGGATAGCGTGTTTCATTGTCTCGCCACCATGCTAGTGGATCTGCCGTAGCGTCAATTGGTTGTTCTTGGAGATAGCGGGTTAACGCTGTGTCAGCGCGCGCTCTGATCGGTAAAGGGGCAGAGATTTCAGACCTCCGTTTATTAAGGAGATCTCCAAGATTGTGCACAGCACAGACCTCTCCCTCATCTCCAGCAGCAGCAGCCCACCGAAGCAGCACCGAAGCACCACTAACTCCGCCCCCGTTTCCCTCGTCAGCTGATACAATTTCCCCCCGGAGTGCATCTTTTGTCTCCCCCAATCCATTCCCCCCATTGCCTCTGTATCGTGGGTCAAGGAAAGATGACTTTGCCAAAAGCTCCTGAGTGGCTGGGGCACTGTATTTGTGCTAATGTATAAGGCATAGGCCTACGCTGAGTTTCATTTACGATGAGATGCGCTCTAGTTCACAGTGCAGTGCAAGTGAACGCGGCGCGCTGGCGCTTCCATGTCACGGTTATCATTGTCTGCTATATTTGCTTTTTATTTATTAAAATACATGCAATTGGTTGATGAAACATTTATTAAAATTAAGATAACATTTGTACAAAACAGAATTCGTTTTTAAGAAAGGTTTTCTACAAAGCAAAATTTAATGAAGTGGTAAATATAGAAAATATTTTAATGACACGGTTTTGGCGGTTATAGAGTTCTAATGACGGTGTTCAACTATACCCGCCAATCACACGGTTATATACTAACCGTCACACCCCTAAGTAGAACAGACTGTAGATGTGCAGTAGAACAGACTGTAGATGTGCAGTAGAACAGACTGTAGATGGGCAGGAGAACACTGTTAATGTGCAGTAGAACACTGTAGATGTGCAGTAGAACACTGTTGAAGTGCAATAGAACAGACTGTAGATGTGCAGTAGAACAGACTGTAGATGTGCAGTAGAACACTGTAGATGTGCAGTAAAAAAGACTGTTTATGTGCAGTAGAACAGACTGTAGATGTGCAGTAGAACAGACTGTAGATGTGCAGTAGAACACTGTAGATGTGCAGTAGAACAGACTGTAGATGTGCAGTAGAACAGACTGTAGATGTGCAGTAGAACAGCCTGTATATGTACAGTAGAACACTGTAGATGTGCAGTAGAACAGACTGTTAGATGTGCAGTAGAACACTGTAGATGTGCAGTAGAACAGACTGTAGATGTGCAGTAGAACAGACTGTAGATGTGCATTAGAACACTGTGGATGTGCAGTAGAAGAGACTGTAGATGTGCAGTAGAACACTGTAGATGTGCAGTAGAACAGACTGTAGATGTGCAGTAGAACAGACTGTAGATGTGCATTAGAACACTGTGGATGTGCAGTAGAACAGACTGTAGATGTGCATTAGAACACTGTGGATGTGCAGTAGAACAGACTGTAGATGTGCAGTAGAACACTGTAGATGTGCAGTAGAACAGACTGTAGATGTGCAGTAGAACACTGTAGATGTGCAGTAGAACAGACTGTAGATGTGCAGTAGAACACTGTAGATGTGCAGTAGAACAGACTGTAGATGTGCATTAGAACACTGTGGATGTGCAGTAGAACAGACTGTAGATGTGCAGTAGAACACTGTAGATGTGCATTAGAACACTGTGGATGTGCAGTAGAACAGACTGTAGATGTGCAGTAGAACAGACTGTTAGATGTGCAGTAGAACACTGTAGATGTGCAGGAGAACACTGTAGATGTGCAGTAGAACAGACTGTAGATGTGCAGTAGAACACTGTAGATGTGCAGTAGAACAGACTGTAGATGTGCATTAGAACACTGTGGATGTGCAGTAGAACAGACTGTAGATGTGCAGTAGAACACTGTAGATGTGCAGTAGAACACTGTTGAAGTGCAATAGAACAGACCGTAGATGTGCAGTAGAACACTGTAGATGTGCAGTAGAACACTGTAGATGTGCAGTAGAACAGACTGTAGATGTGCAGTAGAACACTGTAGATGTGCAGTAGAACACTGTTTAAGTGCAGTAGAACCGACCTTAGATGTGCAGTAGAACACTGTTGAAGTGCAGTAGAACAGACTGTAGATGTGCAGTAGAACAGACTGTATATGTACAGTAGAACACCGTAGATGTGCAGTAGAACACTGTAGATGTGCAGTAGAACACTGTAGATGTGCAGTAGAACAGACTGTAGATGTGCAGTAGAACAGACTGTAGATGTGCAGTAGAACACTGTAGATGTGCAGTAGAACCCTGTTTAAGTGCAGTAGAACCGACCTTAGATGTGCAGTAGAACACTGTAGATGTGCAGTAGAACACTGTTGAAGTGCAGTAGAACAGACTGTAGATGTGCAGTAGAACATACTGTATATGTACAGTAGAACACTGTAGATGTGCAGTAGAACAGACTGTTAGATGTGCAGTAGAACACTGTAGATGTGCAGTAGAACAGACTGTTAGATGTGCAGTAGAACAGACTGTAGATGTGCAGTAGAACAGACTGTAGATGTGCAGTAGAACACTGTAGATGTGCAGTAGAACACTGTATATGTACAGTAGAACACTGTAGATGTGCAGTAGAAAAGACTGTAGATGTGCAGTAGAACACACTGTAGATGTGCAGTAGAACATAATGTAGATGTGCAGTAGAACAGACTGTTAGATGTGCAGTAGAACACTGTAGATGTGCAGTAGAACAGACTGTAGATGTGCAGTAGAACAGACTGTAGATGTGCAGTAGAACAGACTGTAGATGTGCAGGAGAACACTATAGATGTGCAGTAGAACAGACTGTAGATGTGCAGTAGAACAGACTGTAGATGTGCAGTAGAACACTGTAGATGTGCAGTAGAACAGACTGTTAGATGTGCAGTAGACCACTGTAGATGTGCAGTAGAACAGACTGTAGATGTGCAGTAGAACACTGTTGAAGTGCAATAGAACAGACTGTAGATGTGCAGTAGAACAGATTGTATATGTGCAGTAGAACAGACTGTAGATGTGCAGTAGAACAGACTGTAGATGTGCAGTAGAACAGACTGTAGATGTGCAGTAGAACACTGTAGATGTGCAGTAGAACAGACTGTAGATGTGCAGGAGAACACTGTAGATGTGCAGTAGAACAGACTGTAGATGTGCAGTAGAACAGACTGTAGATGTGCAGTAGAACAGACTGTAGATGTGCAGTAGAACACTGTAGATGTGCAGTAGAACACTGTTGAAGTGCAATAGAACAGACTGTAGATGTGCAGTAGAACAGACTGTAGATGTGCATTTGAACAGATTTTAGACGTACAGTAGGACAGACTGTAGATGTGCAGTAGAACAGACTGTAGATGTGCAGTAGAACAGACTGTAGATGTGCAGTAGAACAGACTGTAGATGTGCAGGAGAACACTGTAGATGTGCAGTAGAACAGACTGTAGATGTGCAGTAGAACAGACTGTTGATGGGCAGTAGAATACTGTAGCTTTGCAGGAAATCAGACATTAGTTGTCCAGTAGAACACTGTAGATATGCAGTAGAACAGACTGTAGTTGTGCATTTGAAAAGATTTTAGATGTGCGGTAGAACAGACATTAGATGTTATGTAGAACACTGGATGTGCAGTAGAACACTGTAGATGTGCAGTTGAACACTGTAGATGTGCAGTAGAAAAAACTGTTGATTTGCTGTAGAATACTGTAGCTGTGCAGGAAACCTGACATTAGTTGTGCATTTGAACAGATGTTAGACATGCAGTAGAACAGACTGTAGATGTTCAGTAGAACTCTGTAGATGTGCAGTAGAACAGACTGTTTATGTGCAGAAGAACAATCTGTTGAAGTGCAGAAGAACAGACTTTAGATGTGCAGTAGAACATTGTAGATGTGCAGTAGAACACTGTGAATGTGCAGTGGAACACTGTATATGTGCAGTAGAACGAACTGTTGATTTGCTGTGGAATATTGTACCTGTGCAGGAAACCAGACATTAGATGTGCAGTACAACACTGTAGATGTGCTGTTGAACATTGTGTATGTAAAGTAAAACAGACTGTAGATGTGCAGTAGAACATCAGACCGCGACTGCGACCACCAATATTAGACTGCTGACGATCCGCGACCGTCAAATAATGACTAAATAACAAATCTCTCAAATCTCGACTTCCATCCACATGAAAAACAGCCCGCGGCAACTGTGTTAAAGTAGCCCGCGGACTTGTCAACATGCCGTCACTTAACTGTCATAATTAATCGGAGCAAACAAAGTTTTACTAAGTTTTACTTTCAGTTTATTTAAATTATCCTAAATTTATACTCGCATCATTACAACCTTTTTAAAAATATATAAAAATAATAATCATAAAATAAATTAAAAAAATTAATAAAAAAAAAATCTGGAAATCATCTCCCGACCCCCCGCCCACCACTCCCCCCACTTTGGAAAGCAGTGCAGTTGAACAGACTGTAGATGTGTAGTAGAACAAACTGTTGATGTGCAGTAAAACAGAATGTAGATGTGCAGTAAAACACTGTAGATGTGCAGGAAACCAGACATTAGTTGTGCAGTAGAACAAACTGTTTATGTGCAGTAGAACAAACTGTTGATGTGCAGTAGAACACTGTAGATGTGCAGGAAACCAGACATTAGTTGTGCAGTAGAACAAACTGTTTATGTGCAGTAGAACAAACTGTTGATGTGCAGTAGAACAAACTGTTGATTTGCAGTAGAACCCTGTAGATGTGCAGTAGAACAGACTGTAGATGTGCAGTAGAACAAACTGTTGATGTGCAGTAGAACCCTGCAGATGTGCAGTAGAATACTGTAGCTGTGCAGGAAACCAGACATTCGTTGTGCAGTAGAACAAACTGTTTATGTGCAGTAGAACATTGTAGATGTGCAGTAGATTATTGTAGATGTGCAGTAGAACACTGTGTATGTGCAGTAGAAGACTGTAGATGTGCAGTAGAACAGACTGTAGATGTGCAGTGGAACATAAATTTGAATTTATAGGTGAGAGATGGAGGAGCGTTGGAGGTGTGTCTATCGTTGCACGGCTGGTGAGCGGGGGTGGCTGGGGTGTGTGAGCGAGCCGTGCATAATGAGAGGAGCGTTGTAGTGAGCCACAGTTTAATACAGCTCTTCTTAAAAACAGAACAGCCCTGAATGGAGCGTTTGCAGGAGCAGCTCAGGATCCAATAGGTATTTCTTAAATTCATCTCTGCTTTTTTTTACACCGCGCTCCACAACAGGACCATGACGCAGAGCCACTGTGCTTCAGCAATTGTGCACATCTCCAGCGATCGTGCAAGACTCTAATGAACGTCCAGCGGGCTTCAGCACACAAATTAAGAAAAAAGAAACACAAACTTTTTTACAATGGGTATACCGAAATAAAACTGAGGTTTTCAGGGAGAAATACAGTTTCAAACCTGCTTCAGTTTGTCACCTCCCTATGTGGTTTGCCTTTGTCCCAAGTCTCCAGAATGTGAATCAGAGTTTGCGTAGAGATACTTACAGTTTCATGCCTAGTTGGACTTATACATCCAATCTTTTGGAAGCTTCAAAAAACAAAGAAAGAATTCACGTTATAACCTATAAATTTTTATTTTAACTGAGTCCTGCCACATTCAGAAATACTCAGATGACACAGCAATAGTGGCTTGTATCAAAGTTGGACAGGAAGGGACGCTATGGAGCCATGGACTAAGATGGCGGCATAACATGGGTGCTCCTCACAACAGCAGAAAGTCTGCAAGATCCTAGTCAGTAATGCTTCATCACAAGTCAGTGCGATGTCAAACAAATGACGCTTAAAGAGTGTGACATAAGTTCTAGGTCCCGCAACTCATTATGACCAAAAGCATCTACTTTGTCAACTGTGCTAATCGACAGTGCTACAAGCAACATGGCGGACCTAGCTACTATATTAATGGAGATCCAGTCAATGCTCTCTGAGGTTACTGAGATTAGAGATAAGCTGGTGACTATTGACAACTTTGGAAGTAAGCTCGACACTCTTGAAGGGCGCATAAGTGACATTAACAACTTCGTTGTTGATGTGGAGCACGGTTTGGGGAGCCTCAGGCAAGATATTACAGCTAATGCTAAGTATCTCACTGAAGCTGAAAACCGTATAGTGTCTACCAAAGATAATTTGGGTGGTGTGAAATTTGAACTCGCAAACGCCATAAGACTTATAGTCTACTTGGAGGCAAAGACGGAGGACCTAGAAAATTGTGGACGGAGAAAGAATTTGAGGCTCGTGGGGCTCTCCGAGGGCACATACATGCATGTTGTCATGCTGGCTGGGACTGGGCACAGATACACACGTGGACAAAAATGTTGGTACCCTTCGGTCAATGAAAGAAAAACTCACAATGGTCACAGAAAAAACTTTATTCTGACAAAAGTAATAATAAATTAAAGCCGCAAGCGGCGATAAAGGCCCTCGCCTCCCTTCATACCGCGGGGATACATGCACTCGGAGGATTGCATTTCGTGCCTTAAAGCATAAACTTCACGGTAATGTAAAATAACCGGGCCTGTGCTACTGCTGGGGCCTGCTACACCACCTTGTAATTTAGAGTTAAAGGTCTCCACAATCCCTGGTTTTCCTGGGAGCTGTCTGAACCTTTGAAAATAATAGATTATGCTTAGGCAAAGGCAAGAAAAACAAAGTACTGGCTGGAGATTTGAGATGACTCAGGAATCGCTGCACCCCCCTGTTTAAAAAGGCAAAATGTAAATATTACTTGTCTAAAAGTACAAGTTTACAAGTTCCAAAGGATTCTGAGGAGTTTTCTAAGACTCTAGTCTTGGCTCTGGAAGAGCCTCCTCTAAAGGAAGGATCCTGGCAATTGGGAAATGGCATTTATTTCCCAAAGAAATGGCTGCCTCTTCACAGACTCATTTCGACCACAGCCACAAATGTATCAAAAAACAAATTGATAACTTTTTTTTGCACACGTGTCTAGATGATACTCACCAAATTTGGAGCTGTTTAGATGAAAAGCCTTTAGACACAAGGGGTGCAATTGAGGTGGTCACGCATTCCACCCAACATAGTAGATTTCCTGTTGAGTTTACGGTATGGCTGTAATAAACTTTTCTGTTTGCCCTAAAGTGTCCTATGGATGTACCAAGTTTTGTATCTCTACATTGGAAAAATTTACTTTCACTTTCCATAGGCCCGATGTATTTTGACTTTTCTAGGGGTCGCCACTGAGTCATTTTTCGTATTTTTTTTTCGTGGACTTCAAATACATACATTTTTCGCTGGGCTTGAAGTCTGGGACCAATAAAAATGACTTTTAGTTGTACGTTTACAGGGTCAAATTTAGGATCATTTTGCAGAAAAAATATGATAAAAAAATATATACCGAATTATAATAAAAAAATATATAACTCGAGCAAAAAAGTCTAGAAAAATGCTTGTCTATTTTACATACATGTGTTTAGCTCATTTTGCCCAAGTTTGGTGTCTGTGGAATGAAGCAGCTTTTTTCTGTGTACTTTTAAAAAGAGGTGTATTTTAAGTCGGTTCACATTTTCAATTCAAAATGGCCGCCTTCCCGTGTGTGATAGGCTGTGGTCCCTATTGGCTTTTTTGTTCATGAGCCCATGGTGGATCTGTGTACCAAGTTTCATTTGCCTACGACAAACTAAAATTTTCACTTCCCATTGACTTTTTCCAAATATTTGGGACGTTGCTATGGCAACACATTTATAGATAGGGGGTGGTTGTCATTGGCTTTTATGCTCGTCATGACATAAGAGATGTGTGTACCAAATTTTATGTCTGTATGACAAACTAAATTCTTGGGTCCCATTATAAGTTTGTAGGGGGCGCTGGAGAGCCATTTCTAAAGATAACCCTTTTATTTACATATCTTTGTGTTCAGGTCATGAATGTGCACAAACGCCTTTTTGGGTCCAACTCGATCCGAGAAGGCGTTTGAGAGTTAAGAGACGTTTTATTTTCACAAAAATGGCCACCTCGTTACAGGCTTGCCACACCCATACCCGATAAGATATCAACAACAAAGTCACAACTTTGGTTGGCACATATGTCTAGATGATACTCACCAAATTTGGGGCCATTTAGATTAAAACACAATGATTTGCATCTTTTTGCGCAAGGGGTGCGATTTTAGTGGCCGCGATTTTCACCGCACATGGCGGACTTCCTGTTGAGTTTAGGGTGTGGCTGTCATAGACTTTTCTGTTTGCCCTGAGGTGTCCTATGGATGTACCAAGTTTCATTTTTCTACGTTGGAAAAAAGTTACTTTCACTTTCCATAGGCCCAATGTATTTTGATTTTGTAGGGGTCGCCACTGAGTCATTTTTCGTATTTTTTTTTCGGCGACTTCAAATACATCAATTTTTCGCCGGGCTTGAAGGCTGGGACCAATAAAAATGACTTTTCGTTCATGTTCACTGGGTCAAATTTAGGATCATAGGTGGAAAATAAAAATAAAAAATAAAATTAAAAAAAAAAAATAAATCCGAGCAAAAACAATAGGCCCTCCCGGTCATCACCGGCTCGGGCCTAATAAAAATTCTATGAATGTTAACCAATGAAAGTCAGACATTGCTTTTCAACCATGCTTCAACGGAATTATTTAAAAAAATAAACTCATGGAACAGGCCTAGACAAAATTGATGGCACCCCTAGAAAAGACTGTAAATAATGTGACCAAATGGACATGTTAATTCAAGGTGTGTGCACTAATTAGCATCACAGGTGTGTACAATCTTGTAATCATTCAGTGGGCCTATTTATAGGGCTTCAGGTAGTCACTGTGTTGTCTGGTGACATGGTGTGTACCACACTCAACATGGACCAGAGGAAGCGAAGGAAAGAGTTGTCGCAGGAGAATAGAAAGAAAATTATAGACAAGCATGATAAAGGTAAAGGCTATAAGACCATCTCCAAGCAGCTAGATGTTCCTGTGACTACAGTTGCACATATTATTCAGAAATTTAAGATCCATGGGACTGTAGCCAACCTCCCTGGACGTGGCCGCAGGAAGAAAATGGATGACAAATCAAAGAGACGGATAATCCGAATGGTAACAAAAGAGCCCAGAAAGACTTCTAAAGAGATCCAAGGTGAACTCCATGCTCAAGGAACATCAGTGTCAGATCGCACCATCCGTCGTTGTTTGAGCCAAAGTGGACTACATGGGAGACGACCAAGGAGGACACTATTGTTAAAAAAAAATCATAAAAAAGCTAGACTGGAATATGCCAAACTACATGTTGACAAGCCACAAAGATTCTGGGAGAATGTCCTATGGACAGATGAGACAAAAATGGAACTTTTTGCCAAGGCACATCAGCTCTATGTTCACAGACGGAAAAATGAAGCATATCAAGAAAAGAACACAGTCCCTACTGTCAAACATGGAGGAGGCTCTGTTATGTTCTGGGGCTGTTTTGCTGCATCTGGCACAGGGTGTCTTGAATCTGTGCAGGGTACAATGAAATCTGAAGACTATCAAGGGATTCTAGAGAGAAATGTGCTGGCCAGTGTCAGACAGCTTGGTCTCAGTCGCAGGTCATGGGTCTTGCAACAGAACAATGACCCAAAACAATGGTTAAGAGGAAAACATTGGACTATTCTAAAGTGGCCTTCTATGAGCCCTGACCTCAATCCTATTGAGCATCTTTGGAAGGAGCTGAAACATGCCGTCTGGAAAAGACACCCTTCAAACCGGAAACAACTGGAGCAGTTTGCTCATGAGGAGTGGGCCAAAATACCTGCTGAGAGGTGCAGAAGTCTCATTGACAGTTACAGGAATCGTCTGATTGCAGAGATAGCCTCAAAAGATGGCGCCGGAACTCAAGATGGCGCCGCTGAGTCCGGTCGCCGTCCAGGTCGCTCCGCTCAGATTATGTTTTTATTTACTTTTTTACCTACTTTTGCTTTCTCTTCTTACACACATTACCTCTGCACTGATCCCATACGACAAGGAAATACTTTTGGACATTGGACACCGCTTCACTGACCTGTTTCATGACACTTTATCCTCCAACCCATCGTGGCCATCTGAGATTCTCCGGAACGCCGAGATGTACAATGGCTACCTGAATAACCACCCGAGGCGACGGAACAAGAAACACCGTGGGAAACGTGCTGGGATTCGCAACAGACTGAGGAAAAGAGCACACAGCCCTCCTTTACCGAGCATTTTACTCGCCAATGTCCAGTCTCTGGAGAATAAGATGGACGATCTTAGAGCCAGGATAAACTTCCAACGGGACATTAGGGACTGTAACATTCTTTGTTTGTCTGAAACGTGGCTCACGCCCTTGGTCCCGGACGCTGCTGTAACGCCGTCTGAAAACTTCTCTGTTTTACGGATGGACAGGACAGCCGAGGCCAGCAAATCCAAGGGTGGGGGAGTTTGAAGAAATTGTGTGACCCCAGGAATATCTCCACTCTGTCGCGCTCCTGCTCGCCTCATCTGGAACATTTATCCATTATTTGCCGCCCATTTTATCTGCCTCGGGAGTTTTCATCGATCATTATAACTGCTGTTTACATCCCTCCACAAGCAGACACTGGCTTGGCTTTGTCTGAGCTTCACGATGCGCTCAGCGGCAACATCAACAAACATCCTGACGCTGCTACTATCATCGCTGGGGACTTTAACAAAGCCAAACTCAGGCAAGTCATGCCTAATTTTCATCAACACATATCCTGTCCAACCAGAGGACACATATCCTGTCCAACCAGAGGACCGAACACACTGGATCATTGCTACACTCAGTTTAAGAATGCCTACAAAGCTCGCTCACTACCGGCTTTCGGCAAATCGGACCATGCTGCCATTTTCCTCACACCGGAATATAAACAACGGCTTGTTCAAGATCCCCCGGTGCAGAGGGTGGTGACGCGTTGGTCCGCCCAATCAGAAGCAACGTTACAGGCGGCTCTTGATGACGTAGACTGGGTCATGTTTCGCGCAAGTTCATTGGACGTCAGCGAGTTCACGGATGTAGCGCTAAGCTTTGTAAACACGCTAGCCGAACAAGCTACGGACACAATAACTATAAGGTCATTCTCCAATCAGAAACCGTGGGTGGACAGATCAATCCGTGCAGCAGTAAACAAACGCACTGCTGCTTACAACGCCGGTCTTCTGTCGGGAAACATGAGCGAGTACAAAGCATCGTGCTATGCTCTCCGACGCGCAGTAAGAGCCGCCAAACACAGACACAGGGAACGCATAGAGTCACATTTCCAGCTAAATTACTCCCGACGCAAGTGGCAATGACTAAGGACCATCTGTGACTTTGGAAATAAATCCTCTACAGTGGTGAGAGCAGATCCGTCGCTGGCTGACGAGCTAATCACTTTCTACGGCCGCTTTGAAAGCAATCGATGCAGTGTGAGTCTGCCGATCAGAGCGTCAGGGAGCAGCAGTCAGAGCAGCGATCATCATGTGATCACTGTGTCGGAGAACGAGGTTCGGAGGGCACTAAAGCGAGTGAATGTAAGGAAAGCAGCTGGACCTGATGGGATTTCTGGCCGTGTTCTGCGGTCCTGCGCTGATCAGCTCGCTGGTTCGTTTATATCCATTTTTAATGAGTCTCTTGCTACATCGGTGGTTCCCACCTCATTCAAAAAATCGGTCATCATCCCTGTGCCTAAAAACAATAAACCCTCTTGTCTGAATGACTATCGTCCAGTTGCCCTCACATCAATAGTCATGAAGGTCTTTGAGGGACTGGTTAAAAACGTCATCTGCTCCTCCATCCCGGATACTTTGGACCCTCTTCAGTTTGCTTATCGCCCAAACAGATTCACAGATGATGCCATCTCTCACATCCTGTACTCTTCTCTCACACACATTGACAGCAATAACAGGAACTATATAAGACTGCTATTTATTGACTATAGCTCAGCTTTTAATACTATAGTCCCCATAAAGCTAGCCTCCAAACTCATAGACCTCGGACTGAATCCTTCACTCTGCGACTGGATCCTTGATTTCCTCACCGGCAGACCTCAAGTGGTGAAACTAGGCCAGTACACCTCCAGCTCCATCACCCTGAACGTAGGAGCCCCACAGGGCTGTGTCCTGAGTCCCCTGCTCTACTCTCTCTACACACACGACTGCGTGTCTTCGCACAGCTCCACATCCATTATCAAATTCGCTGATGATACTGTGGTTCTGGGCCTCATTCACCACAATAATGAGACTGCATACTTGGATGAGGTAGAGAAATTGACATCATGGTGCCAGGACAACTGTCTCTCTCTGAATGTGAGCAAAACAAAAGAACTGATTGTGGACTTCAGGAAGAGGCAGCAGCAGCCCTATACTCCTCTCATGATAAGCGGGACCCCTGTGGAGAGGGTGAGTAGCTTTAAGTACCTTGGTGTAAACATCTCTGAGGACCTGACTTGGACTACTCACATTCAAACACAGGTTAATAAAGCCAGGCAAAGACTGTACCATCTGCGACAGCTGAGGAAATTCAGGGTCTCACCAGCAATCCTGGAAACTTTCTATTCTTGGGGCTATAGAAAGTGTATTGACTCAATGTATCTCAGTGTGGTATGGGAACAGCTCCAGTCAAGACTGCAAAGCCCTGCAGAGAGTTGTGCGCTTAGCTGAGCGCATTTCAGGGTCTGCTCTCCCCTCTCTGCAGGACATTTACCACAAACGCTGCAGAAGTAGAGCTGCAAAAATTATCAAAGACTCCACCCACCCCAGTAATCATATTTTCACTTTGCTGCCATCTGGTAAGCGCTACCGTATCCTGATGGCAAAAACTGAGAGACTCAGGAAGAGTTTCTTCCCCCAGGCCATCAGGTTCTTGAACTCTAAACCAGCTTTTTAACATCCTCATGCCTCCACTTAATGTTCACCTTATCTCTTTATTTTATTCACTACCTCACATAGACACACTGACAGTGTCACCCTGTTTTGCACATTTGCTTCTTAGATTAGATTAGATTAGATTCAACTTTATTGTCATTACACAAGTACAGGTACAAGGCAACGAAATGCAGTTTAGGTCTAACCAGAAGTGCAATAGCAGTAAAGTGCAGGATATATACAATGGTTGCGTACGTGCAGGATATGGAGATGTACAGGATTTACAGGTAATATGTACAATGAATATAAATATACAGATGGTTATTACTATAAAAAGGTGAGTGTGTGCCATAAATATAATTACAGGTGTCTCTTTTCTATAAACAGCATTTACAGGTGAATATGTACTCTAAATGTAATGTGATACACACGCATCGCGCCGCACACATACACACACTCACTCACATACACACACACATACACACACAACCATACACACATACACACACAACCATACACACATACACGCAGGGGAATTAAACCGGGAGAGCTGTACACACAGACATTCACATACTCACATACACACACAACCATACACACATACACACACTGACATACACACATACACACACTGACATACACACATACACACACTGACATACACACATACACCCAGGGGAATTAGACCGGGAGAGCTATACAGGGAGAGCTATACACACACTCATACATTCACACACACATACATTCACACATACTCACAGGGGAATTAAACCGGGAGAGCTATACACACATACTAATAATATAATAATAATAATGGATTGGATTTATATTGCGCTTTACTCCCAAGGGACCAAGGGACTCAAAGCGCTTACAGTCTGTCCATTATTCATTCATACACAGTCATACTGGTGATGGTAAGCTACAACTGTAGCCACAGATGCCCTGGGGCAGACTGACAGAGACGTGGCAGCCATTTTGCGCCTACGGCCTCTCCGACCATCACCACATACATTCACTCAACATTCATACACATTCATACGAGGCAAGGTGGGTTAGGGTTAGGGCAGGGTCTCAAGAGAGGCGAGGGCCTATATCGCCGCTTGCGGCTTTAATTAGGCCCGAGCCGGTGATGACCGGGAGGGCCTATTGTTTTTGCTCGGATTTTTATTATTTTTTTTTTTTTTGTTCTCTTTCTTTTTCTGCACAATGATCCTAAATTTGACCCAGTGAACATGCACCTTCCTGTGTATCTTAATATTTAAGACTACAGTTTACATTCATGTACATTATTTTGCGTTCTATATTTAATTCCACAATACACATTTTTAGGCCCGAGCCGGTGATGACCGGGAGGGCCTATTGTTTTTGCTCGGATTTTTTTTTTTTTTTTCCCAATTTGATCCTAAATTTGACCCAGTGAACATGCACGAAAAGTCATTTTTATTGGTCCCAGACTTCAAGCTCGGCGAAAAATGTATGTATTTGAAGTCCCCGAAAAAAAATTACAAAAAATGACTCAGTGGCGACCCCTAGAAGAGTCAAAATACATTGGGCCTATGGAAAGTGAAAGTAACTTTTTTCCAACGTAGAAAAATGAAACTTGGTACATCCATAGGACACCTCAGGGCAAACAGAAAAGTTTATTACAGCCATACCGTAAACTCAAGAGGAAATCTACTATGTTGGGTGGAATGCGTGACCACCTAAATCACACCCCTTGTGCTAAAGGCTTTTCATCTAAACAGCTCCAAATTTGGAGAGTATCATCTAGACACGTGTGCCAAAAAAGTTATCAATTTGTTTTTTGATACATTTGTGGCTGTGGTTTAATGAGTCTGTGAAGAGGCAGCCATTTCTTTGGGAAATAAATGCCATTTCCCAATTGCCAGGATCCTTCCTTTAGAGGAGGCCCCTCCAGAGCCAAGGCTAGAGTCTTAGAAAACTCCTCAGAATCCTTTCGATTTTGTAACTTTCTACTTTTAGACAAGTAATATTTACATTTTGCCTTTTTAAACAGGGGGGTGCAGCGATTCCTAAGTCATCTCAAAGCTCCAGCCAGTACTTTGTTTTTCTCGCCTTAGCGCAAGCATAATCTATTGTTTTCAAAGGTTCAGAGAGCTCCCAGGAAAACCAGGGATTGTGGATACCTTTAACTCTAAATTACAAGGTGGTGTAGCAGGCCACAGCAGTAGCACAGGCCCAGTTATTTGACATTAACGTGAAGTTTACACTTTAAAGCACGAAATGCAATCCTCCGAGTGCATGTGTCTCCGCGGTCTCAAGGCAGGCGAGGGCCTTTATCGCCGCTTGCGGCTTTAATTAGGCCCGAGCCGGTGATGACCGGGAGGGACTATTGTTTTTGCTCGGATTTTTTTTTTTTTTTTTTTTTTTTTTTTTTTGTGACCAAATGATCCTAAATTTGACCCAGTGAACATGCACGAAAAGTCATTTTTATTGGTCCCAGACTTCAAGCTCGGCGAAAATGGTATGTTTTGAAGTCGCGAAAAAAATACGAGAAATGACTCAGTGGCGACCCTACAAAATCAAAATACATTGGGCCTATGGAAAGTGAAAGTAACTTTTTTCCAACGTAGAAAAATGAAACTTGGTACATCCATAGGATACCTCAGGGCAAACAGAAAAGTCAATGACAGTCACACCCTAAACTCAACAGGAAGTCCGCCATGTGGGGTGAAACGCGCGGCCACTAAAATCGCACTTGCGCAGAAAGATGCAAATCATTGTGTTTTAATCTAAATGGCCCCAAATTTGGTGAGTATCATCTAGACACATGTGCCAACCAAAGTTGTGACTTTGTTGTTGATATCTTATCGGGTATGGGTGTGGCAAGCCTGTAACGAGGTGGCCATTTTTGTGAAAATAAAGCGTCTCTTAACTCTCAAACGCCTTCTCGGATCGAGTTGGACCCAAATAGGCGTTTGTGCACATTCATGACCTGAACACAAAAATATGTAAATAAAAGGGTTATCTTTAGAAATGGCTCTCCAGCGCCCCTACAAACTTATAATGGGACCCAAGAATTTAGTTTGTCATAGAGACATGAAATTTGGTACACACATCTCTTATGTCATGACGAGCATAAAAGCCAATGACAACCACACCCTATCTATAAATGTGTTGCCATAGCAACGTCCCAAATATTTGGAAAAAGTCAATGGGAAGTGAAAATTTTAGTTTGTTGTAGGCAAATGAAACTTGGTACACACATCCAGCATGGGCTTATGAACAAAAAAGCCAATGAGGACCACACCCTATCACACACGGGAAGGCGGCCATTTTGAATTGAAAATGTGAACCGACTTAAAATACACCTCTTTTTTATAAGTACACAGACAATAGCTGCTTCATTCCACAGACACCAAACTTGGGCAAAATGAGCTAAACACATGTATGTAAAATAGACAAGCGTTTTTCTAGACTTTTTTGCTCGAGTTATATTTTTTTTTTTATTATAATTCGGTATATTTTTTTTTATTATATTTTTTCTGCAAAATGATCCTCAATTTAACCCAGTAAACGTACAACTAAAAGTCATTTTTATTGGTTCCAGATTTCAAGCCCAGCGAACAATTTATGTATTTGAAGTCCCCGAAAAAAAAATACGAAAAATGACTCAGTGGCGACCCCTAGAAAAGTCAAAATACATTGGGCCTATGGAAAGTGAAAGTAACTTTTTTCCAACGTAGAAAAATGAAACTTGGTACATCCATAGGACACCTCAGGGCAAACTGAAAAGTCTATGACAGCCACACCCTAAACTCAACAGGAAGTCCGCCATGTGGGGTGAAATGCGCGGCCACTAAAATCGCACACCTTGCGCAGAAAGATGCAAATCATTGTGTTTTAATCTAAATGGCCCCAAATTTGGTGAGTATCATCTAGACACATGTGCCAACCAAAGTTGTGACTTTGTTGTTGATATCTTATCGGGTATGGGTGTGGCAAGCCTGTAACGAGGTGGCCATTTTTGTGAAAATAAAACGTCTCTTAACTCTCAAACGCCTTCTCAGATCGAGTTGGACCCAAAAAGGCGTTTGTGCACATTCATGACCTGAACAAAAAAATATGTAAATAAAAGGGTTATCTTTAGAAATGGCTCTCCAGCGCCCCCTACAAACCTATAATGGGACCTAAGAATTTAGTTTGTCATAGAGACATAAAATTTGGTACACACATCTCTTATGTCATGACGAGCATAAAAGCCAATGACAACCACCCCCTATCTATAAATGTGTTGCCATAGCAACGTCCCAAAAATGTGGAAAAAGTCAATGGGAAGTGAAACTTTTAGTTTGTTGTAGGCAAATGAAACTTGGTACACACATCCACCATGGGCTTATGAACAAAAAATCAAATTGGGACCACACCCTATCACACACGGGAAGGCGGCCATTTTGAATTGAAAATGTGAACCGACTTAAAATACACCTCTTTTTTAAAAGTACACAGACAATAGCTGCTTCATTCCACAGACACCAAACTTGGGCAAAATGAGCTAAACACATGTATGTAAAATAGACAAGCGTTTTTCTAGACTTTTTTGCTCGAGTTATATATTTTTTTTATTATAATTCGGTATATTTTTTTTTATTATATTTTTTCTGCAAAATGATCCTAAATTTGACCCAGTAAACGTACAACTAAAAGTCATTTTTATTGGTTCCAGATTTCAAGCCCAGCGAACAATTTATGTATTTGAAGTCCCGAAAAAAATATGAAAAATGACTCAGTGGCGACCCTAGAAAAGTCAAAATACATTGGTTCTATGGAAAATGAAAGTAAATTTTTCCAATGTAGAAATACAAAACTTGGTACATCCATAGGACACCTCAGGGCAAACAGAAAAATGTATTACAGCCATATCGTAAACTCAACAGGAAATCTACTATGTTGGGTGTATGCGTGACCACCTAAATTGCACCCCTTGTGTCTAAAGGCTTTTCAACTAAACAGCTCCAAATTTGGTGAGTATCATCTAGACACGTGTGCAAAAAAAGTTATCAATTTGTTTTTGATAGATTTGTGGCTGTGGTCGTAATGAGTCTGTGAAGAGGCAACTATTGGGAAATAAATGCCATTTCCCAATTGCCAGGATCCTTCTCAACAGAAAATGTTGGGTGGAATACATGACCACCTAAATCGTACACTTTGTGCTAAAGGGTTTTCATCTAAACAGCTCCAAATTTGCTTTAAAGCCGCGACATGCAATCACTCCGAATATATGTGTCCCCGGTCTCAAGGGAGGCGAGGGCCTTTATCGCCGCTTGCGGCTTTAATTAGGGCCGAGCGGTGATGGCACGGGAGGGCCTAGTGTTTTTCGGATTTTTTTTTTTTTTTTTTTTTTTATCTTTCACCTATGATCCTAAATTTGACCCAGTCAACATGCACAAAAAGTCATTTTTATTGGTCCCAGACTTCAAGCTCGGCAAAATGGTATGTTTTGAAGTCGCGGAAAAAAAAAACGAAAAATGACTCAGTGGCGACCCTACAAAATCAAAATACATTGGGCCTATGGAAAGTGAAAGTAAGTTTTTTCAACACAGAAAAATGAAACTTGGTATATCCATAGGACACCTCAGGGCAAACAGAAAAGTCAATGACAGTCACACCCTAAACTCAACAGGAAGTCCGCCATGTGGGGTGAAACGCATGGCCACTAAAATCGCACCTTGCGCAGAAAGATGCAAATCATTGTGTTTTAATCTAAATGGCCCCAAATTTGGTGAGTATCATCTAGACACGTGTGCCAACCAAAGTTGTAACTTTGTTGTTGATATCTTATCGGGTATGGGTGTAGCAAGCCTGTAACGAGGTGGCCATTTTTGTGAAAATAAAACGTCTCTTAACTCTCAAACGCCTTCTCGGATCGAGTTAGAACCAAAAAGGCGTTTGTGCACATTCATGACCTGAACACAAAGATATGTAAATAAAAGGGTTATCTTTAGAAATGGCTTATAACTTATAACTTATAATGGGACCCAAGAATTTAGTTTGTCATAGAGACATAAAATTTGGTACACACATCTCTTATGTCATGACGAGCATAAAAGCCAATGACAACCAACCCCTATCTATAAATGTGTTGCCATAGCAACGTCCCAAAAATGTGAAAAAAGTCAATGGGAAGTGAAATTTTTAGTTTGTTGTAGGCAAATGAAATTTGGTACACATATCCACCATGGGCTTATGAACAAAAAAGCCAATGGGGACCACACCCTATCACACACGGGAAGGCGGCCATTTTGAATTGAAAATTTGGTCCGACTTAGAATACACCTCTTTTTAAAAACAACAAAAATAGCTGCTTCATTCCACAGACACCAAACTTGGGCAAAATGAGCTAAACACATGTATGTAAATGAGACAAGTGTTTTTCTAGACTTTTTGCTCGAGTTATATATTTTATTATAATTCGGTATATATTTTTTATTATAATTTTTCTGCAAAATGATTCTCAATTTGACCCAGTAAACCAACAACTAAAAGTCATTTTTATTGGTCCCAGACTTCAAGCCCGGCAAAAATTTATGTATTTGAAGTCCCCGAAAAAATAAAAATGAAAAATGACTCAGTGGCGACCCCTAGAAAAGTCAAAATACATTGGGCTTATGGAAAGTGAAAGTAACTTTTTTCCAACGTAGAAAAATGAAACTTAGTACATCAATAGGACACCTCAGGGCAAACAGAAAAGTCTATGACAGCCACACCTAAACTAAACAGGAAGTCCGCCATGTGGGGTGAAACGCATGGCCACTAAAATCGCACCCCTTGCGCAAGAAGATGCAAATCATTGTGTTTTAATTTAAATGGCCCCAAATTTGGTGAGTATCATCTAGACACGTGTGCCAACCAAATTTGTGACTTTGTTGTTGATATCTTATCGGGTATGGGTGTAGCAAGCCTGTAACGAGGTGGCCATTTTTGTGAAAATAAAACGTCTCTTAACTCTCAAACGCCTTCTCGGATCGAGTTGGAACCAAAAAGGCGTTTGTGCACATTCATGACCTGAACACAAAGATATGTAAATAAAAGGGTTATCTTTAAAAATGGCTCTCCAGCGCCCCCTACAAACTTATAATGGGACCCAAGAATTTAGTTTGTCATAGAAACATGAAATTTGGTACACACATCTCTTATGTCATGACGAGCATAAAAGCCAATGACAACCACCCCCTATCTATAAATGTGTTGCCATAGCAACGTTCCAAATATGTGGAAAAAGTCAATGGGAAGTGAAATTTTTAGTTTGTTGTAGGCAAATGAAACTTGGTACACATATCCACCATGGGCTTATGAACAAAAAAATGGGGACCACACCCTATCACACACGGGAAGGCGGCCATTTTGAATTGAAAATTTGGTCCGACTTAGAATACACCTCTTTTTTAAAAACAACAAAAAATAGCTGCTTCATTCCACAGACACCAAACTTGGGCAAAATGAGCTAAACACATGTATGTAAAAGAGACAAGTGTTTTTCTAGACTTTTTGCTCGAGTTATATTTTTTTTTATTATAATTCGGTATATATTTTTCATTATAATTTTTGCAAAATGATTCTCAATTTGACCCAGTAAACCAACAACTAAAAGTCATTTTTATTGGTCCCAGACTTCAAGCCCGAAAAATTTATGTATTTGAAGTCCCGAAAAAAAAATGAAAAATGACTCAGTGGCGACCCTAGAAAAGTCAAAATACATTGGGCCTATGGAAAGTGAAAGTAACTTTTTCCAACGTAGAAAAATGAAACTTAGTACATCAATAGGACACCTCAGGGCAAACAGAAAAGTCTATGACAGCCACACCTAAACTAAACAGGAAGTCCGCCATGTAGGGTGAAACGCATGGCCACTAAAATCGCACCCCTTGCGCAAGAAGATGCAAATCATTGTGTTTTAATTTAAATGGCCCCAAATTTGGTGAGTATCATCTAGACACGTGTGCCAACCAAATTTGTGACTTTATTGTTGATATCTTATCGGGTATGGGTGTGGCAAGCCTGTAACGAGGTGGCCATTTTTGTGAAAATAAAATGTCTCTTAACTCTCAAACGCCTTCTCGGATCAAGTCGGACCCAAAAGGCGTTTGTGCACATTCATGACCTGAACACAAAGATATGTAAATAAAAGGGTTATCTTTAGAAATGGCTCTCCAGCGCCCCCTACAAACTTATAATGGGACCCAAGAATTTAGTTTGTCATAGAGACATGGAATTTGGTACACACATCTCCTATGTCATGAGGAGCATAAAAGCCAATGACAACCACCCCCTATCTATAAATGTGTTGCCATAGCAACGTCCCAAATATGTGGAAAAAGTCAATGGGAAGTGAAAATTTTAGTTTGTCGTAGGCAAATGAAACTTAGTACACACATCCAGTATGGGCTTATGAACAAAAAGCCAAAGGGGACCACACCTTATCACACACGGGCGGCCATTTTAAATTGAAGGTGTGAACCGACTTAGAATACAACCTCTATTTTAAAAACAACAGAAAATAGCTGCTTCATTCCACAGACACCAAACTTGGGCAAAATGAGCTAAACACATGTGTGTAAAATAGACAGGCGTTTTTCTTGTCGTTTTTGCTCGAGGTATATTTTATTTTATTATAATTTGGTATATATTTTTTATTATAATTTTTCTGAAAAATGATTTTCAATTTGACCCAGTAAAGCGTGCAACTAAAAGTCATTTTTATTGGTCCCAGACTTCAAGCCCGGCAAAATGTATGTATTTGAAGTCCCTGAAAAAATAGGAAAAATGACTCAGTGGCGACCCTAGAAAAGTCAAAATAATTGGTTCTATGGAAAATGAAAGTAAATTTTTCCAATGTAGAAATACAAAACTTGGTACATCCATAGGACACCTTAGGGCAAACAGAAAAGTTTATTACAGCCATACCGTAAACTCAACAGAAAATCTATGTTGGGTGGAATACATGACCACCTAAATCGTACACTTTGTGCTAAAGGGTTTTCATCTAAACAGCTCCAAATTTGGTTTAAAGCACGACATGCAATCCTCCGAATATATGTGTCCCCGCGGTCTCAAGGGAGGCGAGGGCCTTTATCGCCGCTTGCGGCTTTAATTAGGCCCGAGCCGGTGATGACCGGGAGGGCCTATTGTTTTTGCTCGGATTTTTTTTTTTTTTTTTTTTTTTAATTTTATTATTATTTTTTATTTTTATTTTCCACCTATGATCCTAAATTTGACCCAGTGAACATGAACGAAAAGTCATTTTTATTGGTCCCAGCCTTCAAGCCCGGCGAAAAATTGATGTATTTGAAGTCGCGAAAAAAATACGAAAAATGACTCAGTGGCGACCCCTACAAAATCAAAATACATTGGGCCTATGGAAAGTGAAAGTAACTTTTTTCCAACGTAGAAAAATGAAACTTGGTACATCCATAGGATACCTCAGGGCAAACGGAAAAGTCTATGACAGCCACACCCTAAACTCAACAGGAGGTCCGCCATGTGGGGTGAAACACGCGGCCACTAAAATCGCACCCCTTGCGCAGAAAGATGCAAATCATTGTGTTTTAATCTAAATGGCCCCAAATTTTGTGAGTATCATCTAGACACATGTGCCAACCAAAGTTGTGACTTTGTTTATGATATCTTATCGGGTATGGGTGTGGCAAGCCTGTAACGAGGTGGCCATTTTTGTGAAAATAAAACGTCTCTTAACTCTCAAACACCTTCTCGGATCGAGTTGGACCCAAAAAGGCGTTTGTGCACATTCATGACCTGAACACAAAAATATGTAAATAAAAGGGTTATCTTTAGAAATGGCTCTCCAGCGCCCCCTACAAACTTATAATGGGACCCAAGAATTTAGTTTGTTATAGAGACATAAAATTTGGTACACACATCTCTTATGTCATGACGAGCATAAAAGCCAATGACAACCACCCCCTATCTATAAATGTGTTGCCATAGCAACGTCCCAAAAAATGTGAAAAAAGTCAATGGGAAGTGAAATTTTTAGTTTGTTGTAGGCAAATAAAACTTGGTACACACATCCACCATGGGCTTATGAACAAAAAAGCCAATGGGGACCACACCCTATCACACACAGGAAGGCGGCCATTTTGAATTGAAAATGTGAACCGACTTAAAATACACCTCTTTTTTAAAAGTACACAGAAAAAAGCTGCTTCATTCCACAGACACCAAACTTGGGCAAAATGAGCTAAACACATGTGAGTAAAATAGACAGGCGTTTTTCTTGTCGTTTTTGCTCGAGTTATATTTTTTTTATTATAATTTGGTATATATTTTTTTATTATAATTTTTCTGAAAAATGATTTTTAATTTGACCCAGTAAACGTGCAACTAAAAGTCATTTTTATTGGTCCCAGACTTCAAGCCCGGCAAAAATGTATTTATTTGAAGTCCCCGAAAAAAAAAATATGAAAAATGACTCAGTGGCGACCCCTAGAAAAGTCAAAATAATTGGTTCTATGGAAAATGAAAGTAAATTTTTCCAATGTAGAAATACAAAACTTGGTACATCCATAGGACACCTCAGGGCAAACAGAAAAGTTTATTACAGCCATACCGTAAACTCAACAGAAAATCTATTATGTTGGGTGGAATACAAGACCTCCTAAATCGTACACTTTGTGCTAAAGGGTTTTCATCTAAACAGCTCCAAATTTGCTTTAAAGCACGACATGCAATCCTCCGAATATATGTGTCCCCGCGGTCTCAAGAGAGGCGAGGGCCTTTATCGCCGCTTGCGGCTTTAATTAGGCCCGAGCCGTTGATGACCGGGAGGGCCTATTGTTTTTGCTCGGATTATTTCCTTTTTTAGGCCCGAGCCGGTGATGACCGGGAGGGCCTATTGTTTTTGCTCGGATTTTTTTTTTTTTTTTCTCGGATTTTTTTTTTTTTTTCTCCTCTTTCTTTTTCTGCACAATGATCCTAAATTTGACCCAGTGAACATGCACGAAAAGTCTTTTTTATTGGTCCAATTTTTCAAGCTCGGCGAAAAATTTAAGTATTTGAAGTCCCCGAAAAAAAAATACAAAAAATGACTCAGTGGCGGCCCCTAGAAAAGTCAAAATACATTGGGCCTATGGAAAGTGAAAGTAACTTTTTTCCAACGTAGAAAGATTAAACTTGGTACATCCATAGGACACCTCAGGGCAAACAGAAAAGTCAATGACAGCCACACCCTAAACTAAACAGGAAGTCCGCCATGTGGGGTGAAACGCATGGCCACTAAAATCGCACCCCTTGCGCAAAAAGATGCAATTCATTGTGTTTTAATCTAAATGGCCCCAAATTTGGTGAGTATCATCTAGACACATGTGCCAACCAAAGTTGTGACTTTGTTTATGATATCTTATCGGGTATGGGTGTGGCAAGCCTGTAACGAGGTGGCCATTTTTGTGAAAATAAAATGTATCATAACTCTCAAACGCCTTCTCGGATCGAGTTGGACCCAAAAAGGCGTTTGTGCACATTCATGACCTGAACACAAAAATATGTAAATAAAATGGTTATCTTTAGAAATGGCTCTCCAGCGCCCCCTACAAACATATAATGGGACCCAAGAATTTAGTTTGTCATAGAGACATGAAATTTGGTACACACATCTCTTATGTCATGACGAGCATAAAAGCCAATGACAACCACCCCCTATCTATAAATGTGTTGCCATAGCAACGTCCCAAATATGTGGAAAAATTCAATGGGAAGTGAAAATTTTAGTTTGTCGTAGGCAAATGAAACTTGGTACACACATCCAGCATGGGCTTATGAACAAAAAAGCCAATGGGGACCACACCCTATCACACACGGGAAGGCGGCCATTTTGAATTGAAAAAGGAGAACCGACTTAAAATACACCTCTTTTTTAAAAGAACACAGACAATAGCTGCTTCATTCCACAGACACCAAACTTGGGCAAAATGAGCTAAACACATGTATGTAAAATAGACAAGCGTTTTTCTAGACTTTTTGGCTCGAGTTATATTTTATTTTATTATAATTTGGTATATATTTTTTTATTATAATTATTCTGCAAAAGATCCTCAATTTGACCCAGTAAACGTGCAACTAAAAGTCATTTTAATTGGTCCCAGACTTCAAGCTCGGCGAAAAGTTAATGTATTTGAAGTCCACGAAAAAAAAAATACAAAAAATGACTCAGTGGCGGCCCCTAGAAAAGTCAAAATACATTGGGCCTATGGAAAGTGAAAGTAACTTTTTTCCAACGTAGAAAAATGAAACTTGGTACATCCATAGGACACCTCAGGGCAAACTGAAAAGTTTATTACAGCCATTTCGTAAACTTAACAGGAAATCTACTATGTTGGGTGGAATGCGTGACCACCTAAATTGCACCCCTTGTGCTAAAGGCTTTTCATCTAAACAGCTCCAAATTTGGTGAGTATCATCTAGACACGTGTGCCAAAAAAATTATCAATTTGTTTTTGATACATTTGTGGCTGTGGTCGTAATGAGTCTGTGAAGAGGCAGCCATTTCTTTGGGAAATAACTGCCATTTCCCAATTGCCAGGATCCTTCCTTTAGAGGAGGCCCCTCCAGAGCCAAGGCTAGAGTCTTAGAAAACTCCTCAGAATCCTTTGGAACTTGTAACCTTGTACTTTTAGACAAGTTATATTTGCATTTTGCCTTTTTAAACAGGGTAGGTGCAGCGATTCCTGAGTCATCTCAAATCTCCAGCCAGTACTTTGTTTTTCTCGCCTTAGCCCAAGCATAATCTATTATTTTCAAAGGTTCAGACAGCTCCCAGGAAAACCAGGGATTGTGGAGACCTTTAACTCTAAATTACAAGGTGGTGTAGCAGGCCCCAGCAGTAGCACAGGCCCGGTTATTTGACATTACCGTGAAGTTTACGCTTTAAAGTACGAAATGCAATCCTCCGAGTGCATGTGTCCCCGTGGTCTCAAGGGAGGCGAGGGCCTTTATCGCCGCTTGCGGCTTTAATTTTATTTTATCTTTTTATTATTTATTATATTTTTGTCACACTCAAAATGGCTACATGTTTGTAAACACTTTTAAA
The DNA here is from genome assembly GCA_024416835.2 of Perccottus glenii. Taxonomy (NCBI): domain Eukaryota; kingdom Metazoa; phylum Chordata; class Actinopteri; order Gobiiformes; family Odontobutidae; genus Perccottus; species Perccottus glenii. The sequence continues at coordinate 32,035,966 of CM044553.2, forward strand.
ACAATATGGGTAGCTCAAAGATGTCTAATCTAATAATTAGAAGCTGGAATGTCAGGGGTCATAGGTTAGCTAAGTTGAAACAGGTTATAAATAGACTTCAGGGCTTACATTGTAAAAAAATGTTTTCTTCAAGCTTTGCTGCACGCAGACGATGTGATCCTCTTTTTGTGTAATTTATCTAGCAGTGTTCCAACATAATTACAATGAATTAACAAATTTGGTAAATTTTCTGAATACAGTATCAATAACTCAAAATCATCTATGCTCTTTTTGAATAAGGAAGAAAGGGCTAATCCGGTCATGAGTATGCCATTCTTTAATACAAGAGATGGTTTCAAGTATCTCGTAATTAAGATTATCTCCCAAATTTCATTGCCAAAATCGTTTTTTTGAAGAAAACAATAGTGTGCGTTGCAGGTTTGTAATTTTTCTAATGTTGTAGAGGATGAATCTACAGGACCGGGTGGTGCTGGCGACATGACTTGTGAAGTTTAGCTGATCATCAATTACCACTCCCAGTTTTCTGGCAGTGCTGGACGGTGTAATGGTTGATGGGCCTAGTTGAATGGAGAGGTTGTGGTGGGTCTTTGGATTGGCCGGAATCACAAGCAGTTCTGTTTTTGCAAGGTTCAGCTGCAGGTGATGGTCCTTCATTCAAAGTGAGATGTCACTCAGACATGCCGAGACGCGAGCAGAGACCGTCGGATCGTCAGGTTGAAATGACAGGTGTTGACTACTGGAATTTATACCAGTATAATTCTACCCTTAATCTTGCTAGTGGCTAGTGGACCCAAAAGACAAAGAGAAGACTGCTTTTACAATGTTGTTTGTAATGCACCAGAAACTTTCCAGAGGCTAATGTGGTATGATAAATGACTCTCCTCCTATCTTGATGATGTCATTGTGTTGTCCTTTCTCTCCAAACTTTGACTGTCATTTCACCCATTTAGAACGACTAACAAAACATAGAAACTCTAACCACACAAGTGCCATCTCTTCCAAAGAATGGTTAATCTGTTGTTAAAGTGGGCTGTGACAGACTAATCCAAAAACTATTAATGGGGAGTAAACTTCACAGCTTAGAGATTTTTGAGTTCACAAACTCACAAAAATGTATCTTGAACTGCTCCAGGCAAAGTTGCATTGCCCAACTGGATGTGACTTGGATGTTTGACGATGTAGCAACGAATTTACTGTTAATGATTGGATATAAATGGTTACTCTGATGATAAATCTTATCACCTCCAGGTATTTATGTGACCATGCTCTTCGCAAACACGTTCTATTGAAGCTGTTATAATGTTTATTTTAATACACAACATAACATTACAATCTAATAATACATCTGTCATCATCATTCAGTGTATGAACAGTTTATTGTGAGTATTTTGACTTAAGTCTTGTTGCTCGGTTAGGCCAAACATAACACGTATCCCCATGCCCTGTCCCAGCGGAGGACAATGGGCTGGTGCAATGTGGACTGGGTGGCAGTCGAAGGCGGCAACCTCGGCAACACAATCCCCGAACACAGAATCTGGTGCTAGGGACATGGAATGTCCTGGCGGAGGAGGAGCCTGAGCTTTTGCGGGAGGTTGAGAGAGGTTGGGCTCACCTCCACGCACAGCTTGGGCTCTGGAACCCAACTCCTTGAGAGAGGCTGGACTCTCCACTACTCTGGAGTTGCTTGTGGTGAGAGGCGGCGGGCTGCTGTAGGCTTTCTCATTGCCCCCCGGCTCAGCTGCTGTGTTGGAGTTCAACCCGGTGAACGAGAGGGTCGCATCCCTGCACTTCTGTTATTGGACTTCTGTGCTAGTCACAGTTTGTCCATAACGAACACCATGTTCAAGCATAAGGGTGTCCACCAGTGCAAGTGGCACCAGGACGCCCTAGGCAGGAGGTTGATGATCGACTTTGTAGTTGTTTCATCTGACCTCCGGCCGTATGTCTTGGACACTTGGGTGAAGAGAGGGGCGGAGCTGTCAACTGATTACCACCTGGTGGTGAGTTGGATCCGATCATGGGGGAGAAAGCTGGACAGACTTGGCAGACTCAAATGTACTGTGAGGGTCTGTTGGGAACATTTGGCCGAGTCCCCTGTCAGTGAGATCTTCAACTCCCATCTCCGGCAGAGCTTCGACCTGATTCCTAGGGAGACAGGAGACATTGAGTCCGAGTGGACCATATTCTCCACCTCCATCGTCAACGCAGCCATTTGGAGCTGTGGCCGCAAAGTCTCCGGTGTCGCAAAGTCTCAGGTGTCTGTCATGGCGGCACAGAACCCGGTGGTGGACACCAGAAGAAAGGGATGCTGTCAAGCTGAAAAGGGAGACCTATCAAGCCTGGTTGGCTTGTGGGACTCCTGAGGCAGCTGATGTGTACCGGCAGGCCAGGCGGGCTGCAGACCAGGTGGTAGTGGAGACAAAAACTTGGGTCTGGTAGGAGTTCAGTGAGGCCATGGAGAAGGACTATCGGTCGGCCTTGAAGAAATTCTGGAAAACCGTCCGGCGCCTCAGGAGGGGTAAGCAGTGCCCTGCCAACACTGTTTACAGTGGAGGTGGGAATCTGCTGACTTCAACTGGGGATATGGTTGGATGGTGGAAGAAATACTTCAAGGATCTCCTCAACCCCACCGACTTTGCTTTCCACTGAGGAAGCAGAGGCCGAGGGCTCAGAGCTGGACTCGTCATCACCTAAGCTGAAGTCACTGAGGTAGTTGGGAAGCTCCTCGGTGGCAAGGCACCGGGGGTTGATGAGATACGCCCTGAGTACCTCAAGTCTCTGGATGTTGTGGGGCTGTCTTGGCTGACACGCCTCTACAACATCATGTGGGTTGGGTGGCGGAGGGTGTGTTCAAACTATAGAGGGATCACACTCCTCAGCCTCTCCGGGAAAGTCTATGCCAGGGTACTGCAGAGGAGAATGCGGCCGAACCTTGGATTTAGGAGCAATGCGGTTTTCGTCCCGGACGTGGAACACTGGACCCCTAGGGAGGTGTTCCGGGCCCTTCCCACTGGGAGGAGACCTCGGGGAAAACCTAGGACACTAGGACAGGAGGGACTATGTCTCTTGGCTGGCCTGGGAATGCCTCGGTGTTTCCCCCGGAAGAGCTGGAGGAAGTGTCTGGGGAGTGGTAAGTCTGGGCATCTCTGCTTAGACTGCTGACCCCGCGACCCAGCCCCGGATAAGCAGTAGAAGATTGATGGATGGATGGATGGATATCAATATTTCATAAAGGCCTGTAAAGAGGCTAAAGCTGCAGCTTGTTAAGGTGTTTGTCTCAAAACAGAGGCTGAACAATGGATGGGTTTTCAGGGCAAAGCCCCCAATTTAGAGGGGACCCATTCCATAAGCATAAAAAGAGTAAAGGGTGTGTTGCGAAGGTCACCAATGGTCAAGTGGTCAGTTATAATGTTCGGGAGTCGCCCCTTCTGTAAGGACTTCCTCCCTTCTATTTTCTATTTTTATGAGACCATAAAACAGTACTCACTTCTACACATTAATGACTTCAGCGGCTGACAGATCACTGTAGGCGGATGCTAGACCCGATTGCAAGTTGGTTGGTTAAAGCCTGGCTAAAACACCTTCGTCCGTAAAATTGGGCCCCGGGTGTGTGACTCCTCTAATGAGCGCTATCCCTCAAGACAGTCCCATCTTTTTATAGAGGATTTTAGTAGAGGTCTTACCTTAGGCTTCTGTGCGGTGGTCGAATCTCCCTGTTATTCTGATGTCCAGTGGACGATTCGGGCGGCCTGCCTGTTAGTGAGTCTGATTCTGATAATCAGATCTCTGTGCCGATGGGAGACGCTGGGAGGTGTTTAAAGAACGACCTGGAGAGTGAATATGTCTTTATCCTAGTTTTGAACTAGGTTTTTATTAAATAATTAAACAAAAATTACAGTATGAAACTTAACATGAAAAATTAATTTCCTTTCTCATAATGTAACATCTTACATCTCAACATCTCACAATATAACATAGTAAAATGACCTCAACTTGAGTACTGAGATTGTTTATTTTTTTTTTTTTTTTTTTTTTTAGGGTTTAGAGTGTGAGACAGAGTCTAGAGTGAGTTTAAAGTGAGTAGTAGAAATTAGTTGTAGAAATTAGTACCTGCGGGGCAGTCTATCGTCTTCATATTCAACCCAGACCGGAAATTACTATCCTTTGGGAAGACTGTTTGTAGATAGTAGTGAGTAGAGAGAGTGAGACAGATTTTTAGAAGAGTAGTAGAAGTGGGGTTTATGCTGTCCATACTTTGATACAGGGTTGCCCCTGAATCAAAGGGATCAGCAAGACCTGTTTGCCGGAGTTTCAAGCCTCCTTTTATATCTTCTGGACAGGGTGTAGTCGTAACGTCAACACACATGCACTGACAAATTGTCCTCTTTGAACTCTTTGTGTCCTTGTCCTCTGTGAACTCTGTGAGTGGCACTGCCCTTCTGTGAACTTCGTGTGCCCTGTCTCTTTGTGAACTTTTGTGTGTACTTAGTTGTACCTGACTCTGTGTGTGTCACTGTATGTCATGACTTCCTGTGCTCTGCTCAGAGACACAGAATTTGACCTATATTTTAGCTTTCTGATTCTAGGACTATTTAGATTTAAATTCTTGGCTGTCATTTACTCTTAACACATTTTGATCTTCCACACTTCCAAAACATCATTGAAATATATTTAACTTTAACATTACTCTTAAGCATTCTACTTCTTATTCTTAATTATTTTAAGTCTTATCTTTTTAACACAGTGTCCTTGTGGATTTTGTGTCTTCCTTGATCCTCGAAATTCCACCTTAATCTTCCGCATTCACTACAGGTGGGTTTTATAAACAACTTTTAATCTTGATTATTTTTGTTTGAAAGCCTTCAGTCTTTGATGTTGGGGCCACTCACAATGTCCAGCTAAATATTATAACATAATCTAAAATACCCTAGAACACAGGGGATTGCATCTGTTTTGATTAAAAAGTTTTCTCCCCCAGACCACCTGCGGTTCAGTCTGACTACACACCCAAAACACTTAACATGCTTCTTTTGGTGACTTTTGTGATTGGTTAATGAGTTGCTCAGCTTCTACATCTTTGACCTAAACATTGTTGTGAGCTAATATTTTTGGGTTTTCATTGTGTTTGTAAGATTCTTTTACTTTAATACATTCAAAGTCAAAGTCAAAGTCAAAGTCAAATTTATTTATATAGCACATTTACAGATGGCTGAGCCACACCAATGTGCTTCACAATAAAATGCTAAGTGCAATAAACAAAGGAAGACAGAAGAAATAGTATTCATAATATTTAAACAGATTAAAATAAAATGAAGAAGGGCAACAATACAAATAACTACAGGAGTTAAAATAATGTAGGCCTTTTCTCTAGCCTTTGACACTAATCAAAGGCTAGAGAAAAGAGGTGAGTCTTCAAGAGAGACTTAAAAATGTTTAGAGACTGGGCTGCACGGATGTGGAGGGGGAGGCAGTTCCAGAGTCTGGGGGCAGCTACTGCAAAGGCTCTGTCCCCCTTGGTTTTTAGCCTGGACCTGGGCACTTCCAACAGCAGTAGGTCAGCTGACCGTAGTGCTCTGGAGGGGATGTGGTGGTGGAGAAGCTCAGACAGGTATGTGGGGGCCACACCATGGAGGGATTTAAAGAGGGGCGGCCGTAGCTCAGTGGGTAGAGTGGTCGTCTTTCAACAGGAAGGTAGGCGGTTCGATTCCCACTCTCCCCACAGTTCATACTGCCGTTGTGTCCTTGGGCAAGACACTTAACCCACCTTGCCTCCAGTGACTGTAACACTGGTAATTACATTAGAACATTGTAATTCGCTTTGGAGCGTCAGCTAAATGAATAAATGTAAATGTAAATGTAAAGACTATAAGTAGCAGTGTAGTGATGCGAGGACCGGGGTGATATGTTCTCGCTTTTTTGTACAAGTGAGGAGTCGAGCGGCTGAGTTCTGGACCAACTGCAGGCGGCGGAGCTGGGAAAGGTTAATGCCAGTGTAGAGAGCGTTGCAGTAGTCCAGTTGAGAGGAAATGAAAGCATGGATAACTCTCTCTAGATCACTCTGGGGCAGGTAGGCTTTGGCCTTAGCTATATTTCTCAAATGAAAAAAGCTTTTCCTGACTACTGCACTGACCTGCTGCTCAAACTTGAAGGCACTATCAAAAATCACCCCCAGTTTTCTGACAGAGGGCCTGACGTTAGAGGCGAGAGGGCCCAGGGCGTCGATGGAAAAGGCCGGGGAAGTTTTGCCAAAAATAATTATTTCAGTCTTACCCGGATTGAGGTTGAGGAAGTTTGAACCCATCCATGTCTTTATGTCAGACAGACAGTCAAGCAAAGAATGGATTGCAGCCTGTCCATCAGCCTTTAGGGGGAGATACAGCTGGACATCATCAGCATAGCAGTGGAAGGAGATGTTGTGCTTAACCAGGATTTCCCCTAGGGGTAAAATATACAATAAAAATAGGATAGGGCCTAGAATAGAGCCTTGAGGGACCCCACAGGTGAGGGGGGCAACGGATGATGTAAAATCTCCCAGCTGGACACAGAAGCTCCTGTTGGCCAGGTAGGACTGAAAAAACTTCAGGGCAGTGCCTTTGATGCCTACGCGATGCTCAAGCCGTGACAGCAGAATCCTGTGATCCACCGTGTCAAAGGCTGCTGTGAGATCTAAAAGCACAAGGATCACCGGGCTGCCCGTGTCAGCGGCTAGGAGCATGTCGTTGAGCACTCTCAGGAGAGCAGTCTCAGTGCTGTGGGCTGTTCTAAAGCCAGACTGGAATTTCTCGTAGATGTTGTTATGAGATAAAAAGGAGTGGAGCTGGACATAAACTTCTCGCTCAAGGATTTTAGACAGAAATGGCAGTTTTGAGATAGGCCTAAAGTTTGAGAGGATAGAGGGGTCAAGGTTTGGCTTCTTTAGTAGAGGCTGCACCACAGCATGCTTGAAGGCATCCGGGACGCACCCAGAAGAGAGAATGGCATTAATCAGCAGTAGAAGAGCGGGAGCAACCGTATCAAGAACTATAGCATCCTTGAGAAGACGGGAGGGCAGACAATCGGAAGGGCAGTTTGAGTGCTGCAGATGTTTGACTGCATCAGAAAGGGAGGATAGGTTAATGGGCTCAAACTGCAATAGGACAGCTGGCTGAGGGAGGGGTGGGGGAGTGGGAAGTGGGGGGGTGGAGGTATGGGAAGGCCTGAGTGCTGCAATTTTCTCAATGAAGAATTTTTGAAAACTTTCACAGAGGGCTGGTGAGGGCAAAACAGGGGATCCGTTTTTGGGATTTACGAGAGAATTTAATGTATTGAAGAGAACCTGGGGTTTGTGACTGTTTCTGGAGATCATGGTGGACATTGTATATAGTGCTTTATTACGGCCTATATCGTTAACGTAAATGATTGTAGGATGTCACAGATGTATCTACAGCTACAATGTAATGCTTTTTACTTGTGTTTTTATTGCTATCTGTTATTTTATTAATGAACTTGATTTTTTGTGAAATATTCAATAAGGGCTGGTTTAAGACATAAAATTCCCAGGCTGAAAAAAAAGTCCCTCTCCCTCTCTTTCTTTATTCTGCACCTTTCTCACAGCTAAGGGAGCCGGCGATTGCACTACATGCTGGGACATTATCTTACCCCTTTCAAGTTTTAAGTGTGGTCCTCCAAATCCTCTGTTTGAAGGGTGTACATCCCTACCCCTTGGCCCTTCCCTTTGATCCAAATAAGTATTGGTACACCCTTTCATCTCTCGTGAATGCGCAAAACGAGGGATAAGGGGTAGGGGTAAAGGGTAGAATTGGGATTGGGCATAAAGATAGATATTTTCCATTGAGGTTTTGATGTAGACTATTTTATGACGCTGATAACTGGGAACCTTCACACACATGGATATCATCTCTTCTGTTAATCTATTACAGCATACATGAAAGCACTGTAACTCCTCTTTTGTCTGTCATTTGCAGCTGTGGACCAGTGTCCTCACTGTAAGAGCAGCCTGAAGACCCCTGTCCACATGGCCAAGATCCCCAACAGATACTCAGTAAGTAGAAGTACATCAGCTAGATCTAAGATGTGCTCCTGTTTCCAGCAATGTGGCCTTTTGTGTCCAGTCTTTACAGTACAAACAGCAGTGGTGAGGACAAGCCATACCTCTGATGGGGAGCAACACATCTAAATCACTGGTTCATGAGACAGGCGTAGCTCATCACACGGTGTGGATGCCACCTTGCCTTGTTCAAGTTACTGAACTGCATCAGGAGTCACTGAAGGCTACTAACATGGACTCACGTATTGAAAGATTTTGAAAAAGAGCAGTCTGAAATGGTTAATTACGCAACTACAGGGTGACACCATGTGACTATATTACCTTTGTAACATTCATAAAAATGTTAGATGCTATAAAAGACACATTTTTGACAGTGCTGTTATTTATCCCACTATTTTAACCTGGATGAAACTCAAACACAGATGGACAAGATGTATGCGTTGAGATTTTTTGGCAGTATGAATTGTGCTTGAGTAAATCTTTGACGCTTAGACACCGGTAGACATTAGGATGTCCTGTGATGCATGATAGGACAAAAGCAGGGTAGGACGGGGAAGAGACAGTCACAACAGTTAAAGAGAATAAAAGAGTAGAGCATGGAGGAGGCTGGCCCAGCAGGAGACAGGTGGACTCAGTTTTCAAGATGAAGCCGTTTTGACTCTAATATCAAGAGACTTTATCAATTCATGAATTGTAAATGTCTCTTTGAATTAGAGATGAAACATCTAGATGCTTTTATCATTCATTCATTCATTTTCTACCGCTTTGTCCCGTTAGGGGTCACAGGTGACTGGAGCCTATCCCAGCAGCTTTGGGCCTGAGGCGGGGTACACCCTGGACAGTGGCCAGTTAGTCGCAGGGCTAACATTTAGAGACAGACAGTAACAGACAACTTCACTCTCACATTCATTCACTAGGGACACTTTAGAGTTGCTAATTAACCTATACATGCATGTCTTTGGATGGTGGGAGGAAGCCGGAGTACCTGGAGAGAACCCACAGTAACACGTGGAGGACATGCAGACTCCTCACAGAAAGACCAGAGTCGGCCGAGAATGTTTGAGTCGGCCGGGTTTTAAACTCACAACCTTCTTGCTGTGAGGCAGGAGTGCTAACCACTCTACCACGTGCATCCCCAGATGCTTTTACTTCAACCTTTTTTTTTTTTTTTCAAGATGTCCTGGATGTCCTGGATGACCTTGAACCTTCACAGCCACCACCAGTTATATGCGTTACCATTATGTGTTGCTTACGTAAATTGTGGGTTAAAGGCATGTAAGCTGCTGCAGTTGCCTTGCTTTGCAATGGATGTGGGAGCACTGATTCTGTATGAGTGACCGGGATTGTGATGGTCCATTAGGTAGCCTAGGCAAGGCAAGGCAATTTTATTTATATAGCAGAATTCATACACTGGGTAACTCAAAGTGCTTTACAGGAACAAAAGACAATTTACAAAATTTAGATTAAGAAACATAAGAAAAATTAAAGCCGCAAGCGGCGATAAAGGCCCTCGCCTCCCTTGAGACCGCGGGGACACATGCACTCGGAGGATTGCATTTCGTGCTTTAAAGCATAAACTTCACGGTAATGTCAAATAACCGGGCCTGTGCTACTGCTGGGGCCTGTTACACCACCTTGTAATTTAGAGTTAAAGGTCTCCACAATCCCTGGTTTTCCTGGGAGCTGTCTGAACCTTTGAAAATAATAGATTATGCTTGGGCTAAGGCGAGAAAAACAAAGTACTGGCTGGAGATTTGAGATGACTCAGGAATCGCTGCACCCCCCTGTTTAAAAAGGCAAAATGCAAATATAACTTGTCTAAAAGTACAAGGTTACAAGTTCCAAATGATTCTGAGGAGTTTTCTAAGACTCTAGCCTTGGCTCTGGAGGGGCCTCCTCTAAAGGAAGGATCCTGGCAATTGGGAAATGGCATTTATTCACACCATACGACCACAGCCACAAATGTATCAAAAAACAAATTGATAATTTTTTTGGCACACGTGTCTAGATGATACTCACCAAATTTGGAGCTGTTTAGATGAAAAGCCTTTAGACACAAGGGGTGTGATTTAGGTGGTCCACCCAACATAGTAGATTTCCTGTTGAGTTTACAGTATGGCTGTAATAAACTTTTCTGTTTGCCCTGAGGTGTCCTATGGATGTACCAAGTTTTGTATTTCTACATTGGAAAAATTTACTTTCATTTTCCATAGGCCCAATGTATTTTGACTTTTGTAGGGGTCGCCACTGAGTCATTTTTCGTATTTTTTTTTTTCGGGGACTTCAAATACATTAATTTTTTGCCGAGCTTGAAGTCTGGGACCAATTAAAATGACTTTTAGTTGCACGTTTACTGGGTCAAAATGAAGATCATTTTGCAGAAAAATTATAATAAAAAAAAATATACCAAATTATAATAAAATAAAATATAACACGAGCAAAAAAGTCTAGAAAAACACTTGTCTATTTTACATACATGTGTTTAGCTCATTTTGCCCAAGTTTGGTGTCTGTGGAATGAAGCAGCTATTTTCTGTGTTCTTTTAAAAAAGAGGTGTATTTTAAGTCAGTTCACATTTTCTATTCAAAATGGCCGCCTTCCCGTGTGTGATAGGGTGTGGTCCCCATTGGCTTTTTTGTTCATAAGCCCATGCTGGATGTGTGTACCAAGTTTCATTTGCCTACAACAAACTAAAATTTTTACTTCCAATTGACTTTTTCCACATTTTTGGGACGTTGCTATGGCAACACATTTATAGATAGGGGGTGGTTGTCATTGGCTTTTATGCTCGTCATGACATGAGAGATGTGTGAACCAAATTTTATGTCTCTATGACAAACTAAATTCTTAGGTCCCATTATAAGTTTGTAGGGGGCGCTGGAGAGCCATTTCTAAAGATAACCCTTTTATTTACATATCTTTGTGTTCAGGTCATGAATGTGCACAAACGCCTTTTTGGGTCCGACTCGATCCGAGAAGGCGTTTGAGAGTTAAGAGACATTTTATTTTCACAAAAATGGCCACCTCGTTACAGGCTTGCCACACCCATACCCGATAAGATATCAACAACAAAGTCACAACTTTGGTTGGCACACGTGTCTAGATGATACTCACCATATTTGGGGCCATTTAGATTAAAACACAATGATTTGCATCTTTTTGCGCAAGGGGTGCGATTTTAGTGGCCGCGTGTTTCACCCCACATGGCGGACTTCCTGTTTAGTTTAGGGTGTGGCTGTCATTGACTTTTCTGTTTGCCCTGAGGTGTCCTATGAATGTACCAAGTTTCATTTTTCTACGTTGGAAAAAAGTTACTTTTACTTTCCATAGGCCCAATGTATTTTGATTTTGTAGGGGTCGCCACTGAGTCATTTTTCATATTTTTTTTTCGGCGACTTCAAATACATAAATTTTTCGCCGGGCTTGAAGTCTGGGACCAATAAAAATGACTTTTCGTTAATGTTCACCGGGTCAAATTTAGGATCATATGGGGAAAATAAAAAATAAAAAAATTATAATCCGAGCAAAAACAATAGGCCCTCCCGGTCATCACCGGCTCGGGCCTAATAAGAAAAATTAAAAACCTTTCTAAAGAAGAGTGCAGATAAAAAAAACACTTTAGGTGGTAATGAAGGTGGAGCTAAAGAGGAAGGTTTTTTACCTCTCCTTGAACATTGTTAAAGTTGAGGCTTGTTGATTGATCGGTGGCTTATATGACCCGAGGGTTTCAACGAGTTTGTGATGATACCAAATAGGAGCGAGTGAAGCAAATGATTATCAGTGGACCACATAGACAAACCCATAGCATCGGAAAGTGTTTAGTCCTGACCCTGGGCACCAGCAGGAGACCTGTCCCTGAGGTCCTCAGAGTCCCAGATGGTTCATTTGGGACTAACATGTCAGAGATGTACTTTGGCGCTGAGCCATGGAGAGCCTTATACACCAATGGAGCTGCTTTAAACTCTATCCTCTGAGAAACTGTAAGTGTGGAGACCTGAGGACAGGGCTAATATGGTGTTACTTGCTGGTCCTAGTCAGGACTCGAGAAGTAGCGTTCTGTTTGTACTGCAGCTGTCTTACAGCTCGCTTAGTGAATCCAGTGAGCAGACGATTGCAGTAACCTACCCTGCTAGAGATAAATGCATGAATAAGTCTCTCTAGGTCTGGATAAGACACAATACCCTTGATTCTGACAATGTTGTGGTAAAAACCTGTTAATGTTATTGCTTTAATGTGGTTGTTAAAGTTCAAGTCTGAGTCCATTTTTACTCCCAGAGTACACACCGAGACTTTAATGGGCCTGACAGAACTGTGCAGAATGGTCAGAACACATTCAGATCGCTGTCATGTGAAGAACTTAACCTTACGGGGAAATACAGGACATATCTTGGAATGACGAAATCTTAATGCCGCTCATGAATGAGTGATAGAAACTGCTTTCGATGAGGAGGCAACTGTGTAATACATGCTCTTTGATGATGTGGCAACTGTGTAATATGTGAACTTGGTAACAAACGTGATGTGTGTATTACGTAAGCTTGATAATAAGGCACTGCGTAAATACGTGAGCCAGATAATAAGCAGCTGCCTGATACATTAAGCTTTGACAATAAGCAATTGTAGCTTAATTAATGAAGCAACAAACATAATATGTGAGGCTTTGAGAATGAGGAAAGTGCATTAGCCTACATGAGGCTTTACAAATTAAGCAAAGTGTGTGAGGTATGAAGGTATAATCATTTAGGCAAAAGAGTGCTTAATTTAAAACTGCACATTTTACTCAGCTCAAGGTTAACCTCATTTTGACAGACAGTTATGTCATGTTTAAACGAAATGATAATAATTGAATGATAAGCTCTGAGCATTGGAGCTCGGAAGTTATCCAATCAGAGCAGCACCATGTTGTTAACATTAACAGTAAGCTTGTACTGTGGGATCAAAACTTCCACGCTGTTTCAGTGGATATGACATAATGCTCGTGCATGCTCGTTTACCTGGTTCTCGCTCCCTGATTTGCCGTCATAAAGTAAGTAAGTAAACTAAGCAACGTTAGTTGCAAAATTGAAAATTAATCCTAGAAACACAGGGAAGAGACAGGGATCCAGCGCACTCAAAACCGTCAGATTCTTTTTTGGTTGTTGTTTGTTTGTGCTCGTACAACTCGTACGCACAGTGAACACACACAACACTGGATGGCTTTAAAGAGTAACTAAACCCTAAAACAACTTTTTTAGTTAATAATCTGTAAGAATGGGGCCTTATTAGTGCTGTTCACTGATTTGAGTAAAGGTTTTGACATTTGAGTATAAAGTAAATAAATTTTACAATATATGGTGTAAAACCATCTAAGTGCTGCCCTCTTCAGGTTGAACGTGGTTACTGCAGTTGAATTTTTCTATTTGTAGTTGTTTCCTTGTTGTTTCCTTGACGTAAGTGGGCTCAACTAACGGCTCACCACCCACGCCTCTGGCACGACCCCACCACAACCATGTTTTTTTTTTTAGCTCAGATCAATGAGAGAGACAATGGAGACAGCGTACAATTCAGAATTAATGGTCAGGTTTTAATTCTTGCCAGAATAAAACAAATCACAGACGTAGACAATGATAATACATAATTATAATACATATCTTAGAACAGGATAATGTTTGCTTGAAAAGGTAAACAATACATGGGATTTTATATCATGCTGTACTTAAGGTGGTAGGAGGCATATCGTTCATGGCCGTGGCAAGTTATGTCTATGATTAGCTATGTCTATGTCTGGATTAGCATGAAGAACATGACATGAGCAGGACTAGGAGAAAATGGTAATTAATTACTGTAGAAAATTCATAATTTCCATAACATTCTCCCCTCTTTAAACCTAAAACATTAGCTTCTGTGTGAATTGTATATTTATGGCAGGAGCGAAACCCCATCAGTGCAGCTGAAATAGCCTTAAGCATTGACGATTCGGTAAATAACCTAATTGCTGGGAAAGAATTCTCCTGCCCGCTGCTCCCCCGCTGTTTTCACACACAAGGCAACCACTATGAAATCAAAGACAACAAATTAACATATTGTAGCATGTAAAATCAAATCATGAGCTAACATTTGTAAAATCAAAGGCAAACAAAGTCCCACAAATTAATCCCTTGGTACTTTCAAATTTAATAAATCAGAGACACAGTATTATTCCAAAACACATAAAATTCAGAAATGCCTATGATGAACTGGTCGACCCATCAGGACTGAGCTCAGGCCTAACCCTGCCTATCCATCTTCTGTCCCTAAGACAAAAAAAATAAATCAAGCTCAAGCCTCATGGTACATGCTCAAGATAGTACATGGTATGCAACACAAGCAAAAATTTAAATGGAAGTGCAACAACAAGTATATGTATGTCAATATAGAATAAAATCCCAGCCAATTTCCCAACCGTTTTGTCAATCCAGGTTGAGATTAAGTCCTCTACTTCAGAATACTCAGCCAATTCATCTGCTAGAGCAGTGTTTCCCAACCGGGGGTACGTGTACCCCTAGGGGTACGTGAGCAGTCCCCAGGGGGTACGTGGGATGATTCTCAAAACATTATAATAATCATGTTATAATATATAAACCATTCAGTTAAGTCACCCTGTCCTTCCCCCCAACTGATTATCAGCTCGCTTGTCCGTGGCCGCGCGCACGCTGCCGGGCAGTAGTGCAACCATAGCAACAGGCAGAGAGACTAGCTTTGAGTAAAACAGAAACACTAGCTAGCTATGGGTCAATGGCTAAAAAAACACGCCGCTCCAAACAGCAGCAGTGCTAGCGGCAGCTCAAGTGAACCAATGGAAAAAAGAAAGAAAGCTGATAAGTCAAAGTATCGTCAATTTTATGAACAGTATGTCGTTTTCGGTTTTACGTCCACATCTACTGAACCGCCTCAGCCGCTGTGTTTCCTCTGCGGGGATGTGTTCTTTAATGATAGCATGAAACCAGCCCATTTACAACGACACCTAAATACCAAGCATCTTTCCTGTGTCGGTAAGACAGCAGAGTTTTTTCAAAGAAAACTATCGGAATTTAAGGGAAGTCAAGAAAAATTAAAAAAAGCGACTGCAGTGTCAACCAAAGCATTGGAGGCTTCATATGCTGTGTCGCTACTACTTACTGTTGCTGAGGAGCTAATTTTGCCTGCTGCTGTAATTCTTGCAGAAACAATGATTGATAAGAAAGCAGCTGATGCACTGTAAACGGTACCATTGTCCAATAACACAGTGTGCCGGAGGATTGATGACATGGCCGTTGATATTGTCGATCAAGTAGTGGAAAAGTTAAAACTGTCTGGTTCATTCGCGCTGCAGTTGGACGAATCAACAGATGTTAGCGGGGAAGCCCAGCTTATTGCGTTTGTGCGATACAGAGACATTTCTGAAATTAACGAGCACATTCTATTCTGCAAGAAGCTAACGGGGAGCACCACCGGTAAAGATGTGTTTCACGTTATCGACACCTTTTTCTCAGAGCACAATCTGGATTGGAAGTCCTGTATTCATGTGTGCACGGATGGTGCTGCATCAATGACTGGGAGGGTGAAAGGATTAATAGCGCAGATTAAGAAAGTAAACCCCGACGTTCAGTGGAATCACTGCATCATCCACAGAGAGGCACTGGCCAGTAAGAGAATGAGTCCCGAGTTACATGAAGTTTTGAATGACGCAGTGAAAGTGATAAACTTTGTCGAATCGCGGCCTCTCAAACAGTGGCGCTGAGCACCAACAGCTACTTCTTCACACCGACGTACGTTGGTTATCAAAAGGGAAAGCACTACAGAGGCTTTTGGAGCTGCACAACGAAGTAAGCGCTTTTCTGGCAGAACACTCACATCCCCTTGTTGTTATGTTGGAGAACACAGACTGGGTAGCCCGCCTTGCATATCTCACTGATTTTTTTTTAGCAAACTGAACAACCTGAATTTAACTTTGCAAGGTGAAGACACACACATCCTAAACATGTATGATAAAGTGTGTGGATTCATGAAGAAGATCAAACTGTGGGAGAGTAAATGTGAAGATGGGGAGACAAGTTGTTTCCAGCAGCTCAACAGCTACCTTGCAGGTGATGTTGACAGAGCTCCTATAGTGCAACTAGTAAGCACACATTTATCCAGACTCAACAGTGAGTTCAACTACTACTTCCTGATATTGAAAGCAAGTCTGCCAAACTTGACTGGGTCCGTAATCCTTTAATGACTGAAAGTACGGATAACAACATTCCAACCAGACTACAGGAAAATCTGCTGGATGTGTCCTCAGACCGTGGACTGAAGATGAGGTACTCAGAAACAAACCTGTCACAGTTCTGGTGTGATGTGGAGAAGGAATATCCTGATTTGGGGAAACATGCACTGAATGAACTCCTGCCATTTGGATCTACATATTTATGTGAAGTGACATTTTCATCCATGGCCGTAATCAAGTCCAAGCACAGGAACAGACTCAACTTGGAGAAAAGCCTGATAGCTGCTGTTGCCACACTGCCCCTGTGGTGTAATATTTTATATGTCATGTGTTTTAAACTATGTAGATCCAGTTAGTTATTCATTTAAACATTTAATATAAAAGACAAATTCTAATGTCAGACACACACAGGAAGGGCCAGATAAAAACGCAGGTGTCTGCGGGAGGAGACAGAGCCGGGCAAGGAGTAGCTCAAGGCCAGGCCGAAATGACATCAGGCCAGAGCCTTGCACAATGATATCAGTAAAGTTATTACTTTACTGATATCAAACCTGTATAAAAGCCTATGTCTACTGTTCAAATGTTAGTAGAGCTGGGTTAGTCTACTCGGGTCATTTGTTGTGTTGGTTGTGAAACAATAAAGACTCTATGGCATGGAAATCTGGTGTTGCGTTCACAACTTATTCCATACAAATAGTGGCAAAAACTGAGGGGTCAGTTTTGACACTACAATTGGCGAGCCAGTAGCCAGGAGAGGACCTGTGGAGGAGTGACTCTCTTTCTGCCTGACCACCCGGAGAAAGCATCCCAGGCGCTGAAGACCATCGAGGTGAGACCTTTTCACTTTTTACTTTTGAACGGTTAGGTGTCTGTGGTGCAGCTTGGGGGGGCATCAGGTAGAAAGAGACCACTCTAAAAACCTCACCTCAAAAGAACCTAGAGGATTTTATTAGGGACTATTTATAAATCATTTCTGTCCATTGAATGCAGGCTAAGAAAAACACCGCTTGTGTCTTCTAGGGGAATTTAGAGATTTTATCTGGAAGCACATCCTAAATATGGTGTAGTCTGTACGTCAGGGAAGAAATCGATTAAAGGGAGTATTTCTATCTTTGGGTATAATCTAAATAAGGTGAACGTAGAAATAACTCTGAGGAAGAAGTTGTACGCAGAGGAAAAATTGTGAGGCTGATTCTATCTGCAGATTATACGCGTTAGAACACCGTTTATATCCCGGAGAAGAAATTGTTAAGAGACGGTCTAGATTCTTCGCGCAAAAGAATATAGAGACGTCTAAAGTGAACAGAGCCTGGCAAAGCGCGCAGGGGTCTGAAAGGGAACGAGGCCTGAGAGGAGACAGAGGTCTCCATAAGTGTTAGCACCTAAATTCATGCGATTTTCCAGCTGAGTTTAAGTATAGTTGAAGAAAATTCAAAAAAAAGGAGTAACAGACGAAATACCTAATATAAAAAGGAGAAAAATTTAGTTTAGAGGCCTGCTTTAATAAAGGAGTAACACGCTGTCCAAGTCGACTGGACTAAATATAGCGTTGTTGACCGCCAGAAACGTAAGTTTAAATTACCTTAGTGGGAAGGAAAAAATAGTTAGCGTCCCTTTTCTATCTTAAAAGTTCAGCTAGGGGCTGAAATTGAGACAGAAGACGTACGACTGAGCGACACAAAACCCACTAATGTGTTTAGTCAAGACTCTGGATAAGAGAGGCTGAACAGAGTTGCCGCGGCGTGTGGACTAGTCGGGAGTGTGTGAGAGTGTGTGTGTGTGTGTACACGGAAGCCCTAGTAGAAGTTAATAAGACTTAGAGCTTTAAAAGTGAAGGAAAATAGGTTGCAACAATTAAAACAATATTGTTAAAAGGAGAATTAAAAGAGGTGAAGAAGAAATTAATAATAGAAAGTTAACAAAAGAGCGCTGAGGGAAAATTAATAGGGATATAGTTAATTAAAATCGAATAAATTCACTAAACGGAGTTAATAAAATTATAAGAACAAGGAAAAAGGTTAGAGCTTAAACACTAATAATAAATTAGAGGAAAAATAGCCGACGGCAAATCAGAATTAAATTAGTTAGAGCTGTGCTTTAAATCTAACCATAAAGGAACAATAATAGTACAACAAATTAATCTGGCCAAAGAAATAATTAGTGAGAAGTTAAAGTAAAGTAAGTAATTAGAGGTTTACACCAAGTCAGGAATAGATAAAAAGCACGAGTTAAATTAGCCGTAAATATAACTCAATTTAAAGGCCGTAGGAGGATTATAAATACAAAGGGACGGTGGTCTCTAGAAAGTCTGAATTAATCTCAAAGTAGGTCTAGTTGTGGTGCAAACCGGCGCTTCAATTATTCTATTGGAGAGACATTTAGAGTTTCTGGCGACATTACAAATCCATGGCTTGATATCGCCGCTGTTAAAAAAAAAAAAAAAACTCTGTGGAGACGGAAGACTCGTGAGCAGTTAAATGCCCGAGGAAAAAGTAGGAAAAACTAGTACTGAATCCCGCAAAACATCAAGATGAGAATAACTGTTAAAAAAGAAGTTGTACTAATATGAATAATTAAAAGAAGGCAAAAGGAATTCTCATTCCTTCAGCGGAGTCAAGATGGGACTAAAATTCACTAAAAATACTAAAACTGGAGATGTAGACTCCATTAGAAAGATGGAGACTCCATTAGAGAGATGGAGACTCCATTAGAGGTGATTATTAAACAGAAACCAGCTGAAAGGAAACAGATCAGGAATCATATGAAGAAATGGCATAAAAGAACGTATGGGGCTTTACAGTGGCCTGTTACAGCAGCTTTAACCCAATGTGCTGCAACGAAATAAAGAGTAATATAAAACTTTACAAGGCTATGGATCAGAGTTTTAAACGAGAGAAAAAACGTATAAAAGAAAGTGAAATATTGGGATGGTTTTGAGACGAGTCAAAACGGAGACTAAGTGAACTAATTGAAACAAAACCAGTGCAGTCAGCTGTTGTGGGTCCAGAAATAATTGTTAAGACTTGTACCGAACCTTCAGCCCTATTGCCTTTTCAATATAAAGACATTCCTGAACAGTTTACAATAAAAGCGCTGTCTGAAGAAATAAATGGAGAAATAACGGGACAATTCAAACTAGTTTTGACTGAATCAGAGAGTGGAGCATTAGTTGGAGGAGATGAGAGTGGCTCCAACAGCGTCTGTCCATCTGGGAATAGCACCCCCGATCAAGAGAAGATAAGACAGAGATTTGTGATGAGACCCGCTCCTGTCCAAAAGTGACTGACTTTAGAAACAATGAAATAAAAGAATGCAAAGAATTGGATAAAACGATAAGAAGTCAGTTCCAACCAGACAGAGAAGATAAAAACAGAAATGCCAGAGAAACTGTTAAAACACGGAAGAGTTTTTCTGGAGCTGACGCATTAAAGCGTATCATCAACATTCAGCCTCTGATCCCAAACAGACCTCATACAGCCCAAGTCTAAAGGCTTATGAAAAAATATTCAAGAAATGTGGGAGACGATGGTTGAAGAAGAGAAGGCCTCCCGACTTACAGACTCAACAAAACTCAGATGAAAAAAATCAAAGATCAACTGGACATTATTGTGGATCATGGGAAAGCTACAGAAGCTAAAGAAAAGAGAAGAAACTAATAAGACTTTGTTGAAAAAGCTAACACTGCTGCAAATGAACAAACTGAATAAAAGACACAAGGAGAAGAAAGAAAAAAACAGGGGTTTGTTACTGACGAACAACAGAAGCTGTCGCAGCGACAAGAGTTTACCTGTGGTACCCAGGAATATGAATAACATGTGTTTATGTTCCAGTCTTCTTCAGCAGAGCTAATGTCACTGTAACAAGCTCATTCTAACAGATCACAGTGGGTCCGCCACACAGAGAGGTGTCTGAGGCAGTTTCAGAGTGAGACAGGCCTAAAGCAGCGTCTGGTGAGTCCACCCAACCCCCATTAAACCTTTATCAGATACCAGAGGTGCTGGATGTGTGGGCAGTGGAGCTGCATCCAGAGACAGAGCCTTGTTAACATAACAGCAGGGCAGAAGAGAAATGATTATTCAATCTGTAATGTACTGGACACATGACCACAGGATTCAGAACTAATACAGAGATGGACTAAAATGGAAAGAATACAAAGACTATTTAAAACTTCACAAGTGCTGAAGACACAGTTACACTGTTCAGTGATTTACAAACAACAAGACAAAATGGACTCTGAGAAATTGGAAAGAAGCAACAGAATGGCAATATGCTTTCTATTACAAGACAAAATAAATATATATTGGGAAGGCAAGAAGCTATGGTGGTACCTCTTATTACCCAGTTTGAGACTTGGTTTCTGAACAAGAACTCAACTCCTTCTGTTGCATTAGTGACAGAGGGACTGGAGTCTTGTGCACTTAAACCTAAGTTAACAGCTGTACTGTGCGTATAAAAGAAAAAATGAATATCTAAATTCAAGAGTTATATGTCTTAGACGATCAATTAATATTTAAAATATATATATATATACATATATCACTAAGAGCATGTGATGTAGTTTAGGCTGAAAAAGTAACTGTATATATTAAATGTCCTATGACAAAGAAATGTCTATGGTTTCTGATCTGGTTTTTGATTCTGTCTAATATTCTTCCTGAATTGAAATTGGCTAACAGTATTGGATTTAAGTTCTGTATTCTGATTCATGCTACCTTTGTTTTACATATCACGGCTGAAATGGAAGAAAAAGAAGTCTGTCTTACAGTCGACTCCTGAAAGACCTAAAGTTATCTTCATCAAATTCAACCTGAACGTAGTGAGTACAGAGATCTAGGGTAGATGATCTATAGTCTGACCAAGCAGTGATGTCAGTTAGACTCCATCACAGTGTGGCAATTTTAGTATTTGCAAAGCATAAAATTAGTAAAGAAAGATTATAAATTTGTCAAACACAGATAGAATATTTAGTCTAAAGGTTAAGTGAGAAATGTAGGAAAATTGCTCCGTCTCACTTCGAGGCTGTTACAAAAGCTTTGAAGCAACAAACTGTTGGACAAATGTTGACATTATTATAAAGAACAGGTTATAGCAGGTTGTGGATTGTAATGTTGCTGTATTAATGCCTCCATTAAAAATCTGATAAAAACTGCAGACCAAAAGTGATAATAGACTTAATTAAAATGAATAAAGAGTCAGACAGAGCATTGTCTGTGTTAAAAGAAAACATTTGAATAAACTAGCTTTTGAAAATCCTGATTAAAGTAAAAAAGGTTCCATCTATACGCAGCAGAGAGATGGTTACTCATCAGAAGAACTGATGCACAATACCTCAGTAGTATAAGAAAACAATAGTTTAATATAGTTTACAATTAGACAATATTGAAGAAGTTTTAACACTATGTTACAAATAATTAGCTTCAGTAACTAGATTTAAAAAGACTTCAGTGAAAACAGGGGTTTTCCAGTAACAATGTAAACCACACATCAGTCACACGCATTTCTGACAAGTCCTAAATTCATCTGAACACAGACTCGGAGAACAATATATGAAGTAATACTTTCAGTTCTGAATTAATAAAACAACAAGGAAAAAAAAAACAGTTCAGCACAAAAGAACAAATACATTTCTAAAACTGAAAACAGATAATACTTTTACAACACAGGTTAAAAACTAACATAGCATTGTTTGGTGTAAGTGTCTGAGATTAAAGCATCGACTGTGGAGTGAGAAATATTAAAGGTTTAAAACGAACATCTCACAAAATGGTCTGGAGTATGTTAGGCTTCAGTTTTAATGAGAGAAGATGACAAGACATAAATCAATGTTGACAAGTTAAGCCTTGTCCAGAGAAAAAGGCCTGAACTAAAATTAGAATAAACACAGTGAGGTCATAAAAGGTCACTTAGGAAGAGTCTGAGATAAGAGTTATAAAGAACACTGAGTCATCACAGAGTTGAAGATTCTCAAGAGAGACCATAAAACAGATTTATGGATCAAATAATGTTTGAGACAACATCTAACAGAAATACAAAGTTAAATTCCAACAGATTAAAGGGTGCAGAGGAGAATTCTACAGAAACAACACCTTCCTGCTGCAGATCAAGAGAATGGAGTCTTCATCAAAAGTGTTCAAACATCAGGTTCACTGGGAGAACAGTGAATGTCTCATGAGAAGGTCTGGTGTCATCTTTAACACTGTCGACCTGTACACATCAAATCAGGTAAAAAAGATTAATTATTAAAATTTTAAAGGAAGCAAATACAATACCAAGTAATCAAGGGGTGTTAGGAACAAGTAGTTGCTCTTTGAGAAATGAGTTAGAAATGAGAGAGGAAGAGGTCCAGCTGAGACAGAATAATTAAACAGATCAATAATATTAGTGATTTGTCAATGATTCTTAAGAAAAAGAATCAAAGAGGGGATGTATGTAAAGTTAGAGTTTATTAAGCTTAAAGGTTTAGAGGACTTTAAAATATCAACAGAAGAGAGGGATAATTATTTAGATTATGATTTATTTGTGATGATACTTTCACAGATTTACATTAAATTTTGGGATAGTCTTCTTTATAGGTTTATTTTACTGAATAAAACTCTACAGTAGTAATACAACAACATTTATTACAAAACTCATCTGATATAGATCACATGGTGAGTAAAGACTTGTCTGGATCTCCATGGTAACGCTCAGAGGGAGGAGTCAGTGAAACTCAGATAAACTGAATTAATTAGTTTGTATCATTGTTAACAACAGACGGCTTAATGAATAAATGTAAACAGGGCATTTAACAGGGCAAAGACTCTATCTTTGTGACAGACAGAGTCTGTGATAGAGCAGCTATTGAACATGTTTCTGTGAGAGCAGCTCAGAGACATGCTGCTGTCGTTATTAGAGAACTCTAGTTATTTTATATTTGGATTGGATCTTTGGATTGTTTAAGGAACAAACTGCTTATGACTTCAGAAATAATTTTGACGATAATTGGACTAATAATTAATCAGTGGACATGAGGAAGAGTTTACTGGTTTTGAATAAAGTAGTAGTTTAAGTTTTAATCATACATGCAGCTGTAGCAGAGGATTTAACTTTAGGAAACAATTTAAAAGTAACTTACATATGAATAAATAGTTTGAATTGAAGTTGAATTATGGGAGTAAATAAGAGAATGATGCATAAACAAAGAGGTCATCTACTTTAAAAAAAGTGGATTTAATCAGATAGATGTAATGATTAGAAATTACAATTACAGGTTAAGAAACAAAATTGGTGAAGATTTAAAAATAGAAGAATAGAAAGAATAGAGAGGTTATTTTAAAACTTTAGGGAAGAAATTGAAAAAGAGTTGGTCCATATGATAATTTATTTTATGAGTGGAGGAGATTTTAGGTAGACATGTCACACGTGAGGATTGTATTCAGGTTTAAAAGGATTTTATGATAAAGTTGATCAAGGTTTAAAGTAATGGTTATTTTGTTGTTGATGTTTATTAAAAGAATAGTTAGTTGTGTGACAAAGTTGTTGGATAGTTTAACAGGAAACTGTGAGAAGTTTTTAGAATAAATTACTTTATGGGCCTATCTTAATTTAATCAGATATAAAATTTATTAATTAGAGGTTATACTTTGCTACACTTCAGTAGAGTTCAGTTTAATATAGAGTTAGTAGAACATAAAAGAGGAGAGAATATGTTTATACATTATTAAGAATGTTAGTCATTGAACATTTTCTTAATGAACAGATATGATAGGGTTAATTCTGCTGCAGGGATATGTATTCTTTGTTCACCAGAACCAAAGGGAAATAGTGACAGTAACTATTGACTTGTTATTATTAAATATAACACTGAGGAAAGTATAGTAAACTTTAAATTGAAAAAAGACATCAAAAGAATTAGTGACTAAAATAGACATTTTCAGGACTAACTTAGAAAAGTAATAAGAGGACATATGAGGGAAAATAATAAAAGTTTAACCCGCATTAAAGTGTTTTGATATGATCTGCGTAATCTGTGGTTTTGTTCTCAGTTAACGTGAATAACATCTTGAAAAACTGATCTGAGAGGGGACTAGCGCCACACTGGAAACTTTCCAAGGAACATGGGGTCGAGACCTACGTCATCAGCAAAAGCTTTAAGAAATCAGAGGCTTACCTGAGCTGTTCTGGAGAGAATGGAGTTGGGAGAGGGACGACGCGTACGGTGTTCGAGATGGCCATTTGCAGAGGCGAGGCCGGCATGAGGAGATGAGGTGAACGGTGTTGAATGATGTGACCTGTGGACGACGACCTGAACAGCGAAGACTGAGCTGTTTCCAGGTCAGCGGCAGAGCGGACGAAGGACAGGAAGTGACGTGAAGCTGATAGTCAAGGAAGTTCAAAGAGCCAAGGGTGCAAGAAGAAGAGCCCAAAGAAAACGTCATAGCGTCATCTCTTGGACTGTTTCCATGGCGACAGGAGGAGTTCCTGTTTGTGAGCAGTTCATGTGATTTGGAAATTGATTTAGAAAATGTGGTTTAAATTTGACATAAGAGGGGACTTGGATGAATAAAGAAATTATACTAGTTCCATAAGAGAAGAACTGAGATGAAATGCATTTTTTTTACACTTTTGTACTCATAACCATATTTCTGTATGAGTAATTATATATTCTTGCATGCTTCACCAGTGTTTATTTTTGTGACAATTTTGTACTCATATAAGCAGTATATTTTAATATGAGTAATTATATATTCCTATTGCATGCTGTAACAGTGTTAAGTGAAGGTACGACAAGTTAACCATATGTTGTTATGGTACAGACGAAGGGGGATCTACTGGGAATTGTTTGAGCTAAATAAGTATAATTTGGATCTGTGTGATGAGTGTAATGCACATGTATGAACCAGTTGTAATGTTTAGCAAAGACGAGACCTAGAGGTCTCGAAGAGGGGATATGTGGTGTAATATTTTATATGTTATGTGTTTTAAACTATGTAGACCCAGTTAGTTATTCATTTAAACATTTAATATAAAAGACAAATTCTAATGTCAGACACACACACAGGAAGGGCCAGATAAAGACGCAGGTGTCTGTCATCGAAAGTGACAGAGCCAGACAAGGAGTAGCTCAAGGCCAGACAGAAATGACATCAGGCCCAGAGCCTTGCACAATGATATCAGTAAAGTTATTACTTTACTGATATCAAACCTGTATAAAAGCCTATGTCTACTGTTCAAATGTTAGTAGAGCTGGGTTAGTCTACTCGGGTCGTTTGTTGTGTTGGTTGTGAAACAATAAAGACTCTATGGCATGGAAATCTGGTGTTGCGTTCACAACTTATTCCATACAAATAGTGGCAAAAACTGAGGGGTCAGTTTTGACACTACACCCCCAAGACTGACCAAGCTTATGAGTGAGAGACAGGGTCAAGTTTCTCATTGGTGAGTCCTGTTGTGTCATACACAGGTCTAAACATATTTAGAGTAGGCTGCTACTAATGTATATAAGGGGCGGCAGTAGCTCAGTGGTAGAGCGGCTGTCCTTCAACCGGAAGGTAGTAGGTTCGATTCCCGCTCGCCCCACAGTTCATACTGTCGTTGTGTCCTTGGGCAAGACACTTAACCCACCTTGCCTGAATGTATGAATGTGTGTGACTGTAGAGGTGTGTTTGGTGGTGGTAGGAGAAGGTTGAGCGCTGTTTGTGTGGCAGCCGCCATCTCTGTCTGCCCCAGGTGTGAATGTGTGTGAATGGAGTGTGGTGAAGTGAGTGGTAAGCATGTTGTAAAGCACTTTGTGATCTATATCTGTGAAAGGTGCTATATAAATAATACTTACTTACTTACTTATATAAAATGTAATCATTGTTTTTGTATAATTGGTCTGGACATGTGAAGATGTGAAAAAAAGTCATACAAATATTAAACGAAGACAAGTATGAGTTATTATAGGACGTAATAATATTATTATTTACAGGTAAATTAGATGTTACACTGTGCAAACCTAAAATTTACACCAAATCTTAAATCACACCGATCACATGCGCTTGTGGGGGTACTTCAGAAAGGTTGAAAAAGTGTTTTGGGGGTACAGTCCCCTAAAAACGTTGGGAACCACTGGTTTAAGTGTTGTTTAAGTCTAATGTCATTTGTATTGAATGTGTGTTTTATTGTGTTGTTTCTTGTTCTGACCTGCCAAGGACTACAGATGGAAAGTAACAATGGCACAGTGGTTACTTTCCATCTGGCACATTCTGGCATATTTACATTCATCAATATGCACTGTCCTTTTTTAAATGCTCCTTTCAGGTGCAGAGTTGTTACTGGCACTCCTCCATTCAGGTGATGTGGCTGTTGTTCTAGGGTGCAACTGTTTTGTTTTAGGTTTCAAAACACTGTTAAAAATATTTGGCTAAGAAACAACAGGTACAGGTACATCCCTACAGTAGACTTCATTACAGCAGAATCAGCCATAAGGAACAACAAATTGTCTGGAAATGAAGCTGAAGAATTGAGATTCAAAATCACAGCTGCACTGGCTAGTGCCAAACCACCCCCCTCTAATATCACCTCGGAACAAAGGAGGGCCTTGTCAGCACTGGAGAAGGACCAGAGCATCACCATTCTGCAGCAGAGTGGTGATGCTGAACACAGATGACAACGAGTCCAGTATTAACAGCTTACTCAGTGACAACACCACCACCTATGAGACACTGAGAAGAGATCCAACAAGTGGATACAAGAAGAAGGTCATAGACTGTCTGCAGAGGCTGGAGAAGGACCAAGTCTTTGATCAACATCTGTACTACATACTGTATCCGGGGAACACCGCTCCATGTATTTACAGCTTACCCAAAATACACAAAGAAGAAATTCCACTACGACCCATAGTGAGCAGCACAGATTCATCCACCTACAATATAGTCAAACACTTTGCCACCATTTTGGCTCTATTGGTAGGCCACTAACATTTACATTTAGTCATTTAGCAGACACTTTTATCCAAAGCGTCTTCCATTCACCAGTGTTACAGCTGGAACACCACTGGAGGCAAGGTGGGTTAAGTGTCTTGCCCAAGGACACAACTACAGTATGAAGTGTGGGGAGAGAGTGGGATTCGAACCGCCTACCTCCCGGTTGAAGGACGACCGCTCTACCACACATTCAATACAAATGACATTAGACTTACACAACACTTAAACACTAACAACACCATATCATCAACTCACAGGACTTTACAGTACAAACAGTCAAACATCTACAACTTGAAGCAGATGAGACAATTGTCACATCACTCTTTACCGGCATACCCACCAATGAAGCACTTTACAGGACACTTGACACATCTTTACAGGACAGGACAAACCTCACTCCGGACCATATTTGTAGTTTACTGGAGATATGTTTAAATACTACTTATTTCCAGTTCAGAGGTAACTTCTGCAGACAAAAACACGGTTGTGCCATGAGATCACCTGTCTCATTGTGGCTGACCTGTACATGGAGGAAGTGGAGAACAGAGCTCTTGTCTCTTTCCCAGGTACAGTGCCCAGTCACTGGTTCAGATATGTTGATGACACGTGGGTCAAATTCAGAACCCAGGAAGTAGAAGCTTTCACAGAACACATCCCCACAGTTCATACTGTTGTTGTGTCCTTTGGCAAGACACTTAACCCTCCTTGCCTCCAGTGACACAGCACTGGTGTATGAATGTGTGAGAATGTTGCTCTGGTGTATGAATGTGTGTGAGTGTTGCTCTGGTGTATGAATGTGTGTGAGTGTTGCTCTGGTGTATGAATGTGTGAGAGTGTTGCTCTGGTGTATGAATGTGTGAGAGTGTTGCTCTGGTGTATGAATGTGTGAGAGTGTTGCTCTGGTGTATGAATGTGTGTGAGTGTTGCTCTGGTGTATGAATGTGTGAGAGTGTTGCTCTGGTGTATGAATGTGTGAGAGTGTTGCTCTGGTGTATGAATGTGTGTGAGTGTTGCTCTGGTGTATGAATGTGTGTGAGTGTTGCTCTGGTGTATGAATGTGTGAGAATGTTGCTCTGGTGTATGAATGTGTGTGAGTGTTGCTCTGGTGTATGAATGTGTGAGAATGTTGCTCTGGTGTATGAATGTGTGTGAGTGTTGCTCTGGTGTATGAATGCATAAGAATGTTGCTCTGGTGTATGAATGTGTGTGAGTGTTGCTCTGGTGTATGAATGTGTGAGAATGTTGCTCTGGTGTATGAATGTGTGAGAATGTTGCTCTGGTGTATGAATGTGTGTGAGTGTTGCTCTGGTGTATGAATGTGTGTGAGTGTTGCTCTGGTGTATGAATGTGTGTGAATGTTGCTCTGGTGAATGAATGTGTGAGAATGTTGGGACAATGGATGGAAATTAGACTACGGCTACAATCTGGCATGTTTACATTCATGTGGTTGTGTCTCATGTATGCTCATTAACATGCACTGTCCCAATCAAAAAAAAAAAAAAAAAAAATATCAACGCAGTGGATAAGAACATCATGTTCACCTGTGAAGATGCCATAGACAACCACCTGGCTTTCTTAGACTGTGCAGTGGTTATTGGTGAGAACAGGACTCTCCAAGTAGAAGTTTATATGAAGCCAACACACACAGATCAATATTTACTGTTTGATTTCCACCAGCCTCTGCAGCACAAGCTGGAGTCATCAGGACTCTTCAGCACAGAGCACAAGAGGTGCCCACAACCTCAGAAGGTCAACGGAAAGAAAAACTACACATCCGTAAAGCCCTGAGAGACTGTGGATACACCAGATGGACTTTCAACAAAACCAAGAGGACACAGAAACCAAACAGACAGGAACCAGAGACAAAAGGGAAGGGTGTAGTTATCCCTTATGTGTCTGATTTATCTGAAAAACTAAAAAGGATTTTCTACAAACACAACATTCCAGTCCACTTTAAACCTGGGAACACGCTGTGTCAAAACATGGTCCATCCTAAAGACAAGATCCCCACAAACAGAGTAATGTAGTTTATACAGTTCAGTGAAGAGTGCAGGGACAGTTATGTCAGTGAAACAAAACAACAGCTTCACAAGAGGATGTATCAGCACAGAAGAGCCAATCCTGGAGGACCTGAGTCTGCAGTCCACCTCCACCTCAAAGAGAAAGGACATTCCTTTGAGGACAGCAAAGTCCAAATTCTGGCCAGAGAGGCCAGATGGTTTGAGAGAGGGGTGAAGGAAGACATTTTTGTGAAAATGGAAAAGCCCTCTTTGAACAAAGGAGGTGGCCTCAGATTCATGTTGCTATTGTTGTTGCATGTTGTTATTTATAACGTTGTTTTGAAACCTAAAACAAGAGTTGCACCCTAGAATAACAGCCACAGCACCTGAATGGAGCAGTGTCACTAACAACTCTGCACCTGAATGGAGCAGTGTCTTAACAACTCTCCTGAGCTTAACGACTCTCACATAAGGAGTCACACTTCCCTTTCATAGCTAATGACTACGAGACCAGATCAGCCTGTTCCATCAGGTTTGGTTTCAGGGGATTGTGGCATTTGGGTAGTAATGGCTTTCTTCTGGCAACACGACCATACAGCCCATTTTTCTTTAAGTGCCTCCTTGTGCATCTTGAAATAGCCACACCAGTCCTGTATTTCAGTTTAGATTTTTTGTGGGTTTTTCATTGCATCCCAAACAATTATCCTGGCAGTTGTGGTTGAAATGTTTGTTGGTCTACTTGACCTTGGTTTGGTTTCAACAGAATCCTCAATTTTGAACACTGCTGATTGCCATTCTCAATTGGCTATCTTTTTATATCCCTTTCTTGTTTTATACAGTTCAATTACCTTTTCCCGCAGATTCTTTGACAATTCTTATTATATTCCCATGACTCAGAATACAGAAATGTTAGTGCAGCTAACATGGATGAAAAATGCCAGGATCTGTCAGTAGCCCAGAAACGCACCAACCTTTTATACACACACTGATTAAGCAAATAGATCACAGTTGAGGATAGTTACCTTTAATTTAAACCCGTTTGTGTCAACTTGTGTTCATGTTATCAGGCAAAAATCATGTATGGAAACTTTTGATCAGGGTCATATGGGTAGTTCTGTTGTCATTATGATGAAAAAGTATGAATTGTAAACATAGAAGCATAAACGTAAGCTTTGAAACGTAAGCAAAGAAACGTAAATTAACCGTAGTCTTGAAAGCATAAAACAAAAAAAAATTTTTGTAAATGAAGAAGGCTTTTTTAGCATCTCTTTGGAACAACCCAGCTATTTTCCATTGGAAAGGTACCTGTATTGTGTTATGGCATATGATGATCTAATACGCAAATTAAAATTGGAAGGTAAAAGGGTAAAAATAAGTGGTCTGAGCTAAACAACTAAATTAAATCAATGGTTGAAACAACTTCTTATGAGTTGATGTTCAACAAACTTAGGCAACACAGAGGACAAGGACGCTGAAGGGGACAGCTTTTGGACTCTTGATGAAGATATTACTTAAAATTAAACAAAGGTCACTCAAAGGTTTGCTTTTAAAAGCCAAAGGATACCATTAAGAATAATTCTCATACTACTTCAAAACCCCAGCCGACCCTAAAAAATTCTCGGCCAACTTCGGCCTTTCTGTGAGGAGTCTGCATGTCCTCCC
This sequence comes from Perccottus glenii, assembly GCA_024416835.2. NCBI lineage: Eukaryota > Metazoa > Chordata > Actinopteri > Gobiiformes > Odontobutidae > Perccottus > Perccottus glenii. Next base: position 32,066,827 of record CM044553.2, read on the forward strand.
CTCCTCAGAGTCATTTGGAACAGGTTTCTGAGTGGCTGAGCTGCATCACCAAAAGCCCCGCCCACAGTTTTTCCACTGTTTTTTTCATTTCCTGTAAAGTAAAATGCTTTATATATTTATGTATAACTAATATCATTTGACTACAATAATATAAAATGTAATAATAAGCAAATAAATAAATAAATCCTTTACAAAAACTAATTGTTCATAGGTGGTGGTGTTCAGCCAATAGGTGATGAGACCGCACCCCCTCAACACAGGCTCAGGAATAAATAATGAGCATTATTCATAACAGAAGCTTTTGGATTGCAAAAGCAAAGCATATGGAGCGTAAACATAGTTTATATACTTAAAAAGTCTTTTCATTTAAAAAAAATATTTACTTTGTTTACTCTTGTTAACGCTTTTTGGTTTAGTCTATGGTTACAATTACATTTCTATTTATGTTTTGGTTTACAAGTCCAATTCTTTTCTTCAATTTACACTTAATGTGACCCTGTACTGACGCCATACTGTTGTATCGTGAGAATTTGAGAACCATAATAATAGTTTTGTAAACTGGGTAATGCCATTCCTACCTAAATGAAGCCATTTACACAAGTCTTTTGCATCAATTGTAATCATCCTCTTCCTAAGACTCTGTTGAGGATTAGGGCTGTAGTTTAAAAAATCCTTATTTAAGATATATTGCATGGGCCTACTGACCTGATGAATGAAAGGAAGAAAACCTGTAGGTCACCTGGGGGTCCAGTTGAAATCATGCCTGAATTTCACCGCCTGAGGCCAGAGAAGAGGCATTTTGTTCTGGTGTGTGTGTTTTGTTTGGCACAGGCCTTCCCAAGACTCTGTGTTCTGTGTATGGTTAAAGTGACAGTAACTCGTTACAGCAAACTAGTTTCATGATTGTCTGAACAGTTCTAACTAATTGTACGGTAGGGGTAACTTTATTTGTACCCGTAGGTTGAATTGGTACCACTTTTGTACCCCCAGCCACTCCCCGGTACTTACGTATGTCTGGGCTTGAGCCTGTGATCAGTGCAGGGGATGACCGCCACCAGTTTACTCTCCTGACCTGCCACACACCAGACATAACTCATCTGACTCTCAAGCTTACAAAAGAACAGTAGCATTTTTATAAACTTGTTTGCATTTTCAATATCGCCATAAAATTATTTGCAAAGTATTTTCTGTTTTTGTGTGAACAATTTGTGATCTTGCAAACTGTGTCCAGCAACTGTGTGTGCAATTGCTATTATGGTCCTGCATTAAAACCATGCACATACGAGCAAGACGGCACCACTATGACAAAACCCACACCAAAGACTTTATTGGCCTTCTGCTGTTCATCAATATTTGCTTTAAATTCATGATATATGATAGATCAACAAAAAATAATACCAAATCTATGATTATTAGAAGCTGGTGTAGCGTGTCCTACCTCTGGGGACAGATGACCGTCTCTCCAGAGTTTTGATTCCTGTTGAAGCTCCACCTCTTCAGGTCATTCTTCTCTATGATTGGCTGTTTGTCCTGTTCATCTCCCATGGTCTGGTCAGGGTCAGTGGCACACACACTGGACCATACCTCCATGGCATCTGTGTGTCTCTGCTGCTACTGGGATCAACTGCAGTCAGACAAAAGACACACATCTCAATGGGCACAATCATGACTTCAAAATCATTTGTACTACGGCTGCATAATTTTATAAAAATAGGAAATGAGCAGCATGGTTGCTCAATGTCCCTGATTTTTTTGTTTTCATTCATTCATTTTCTCCTGCTTAGTCCGGTTAGGGGTCGTGGGTGACTGGAGCCTATTCCATCCTTTGGGCCTGAGGCGGGGTACACCCGGGACAATGGCCAGTTAGGCGCAGGGCTGACATTTAGAGACTATTTAGTTCACAGTTCACAAAACTGTAAAAATTGTAAACAAGCCCAATGCTTTTCTACGGCATCATTCATAGAACGGACTGTGACGTCACGTGAGAATGATCCAACAATATGCAAGTACACTTAATAGATTGTAAAAGTGTAAAAATAATGGATATCGTCTGCCCATTGCTCCCCTATTCAGCCATATTGTCATACCACAGAACAATAAGATGGCAATTACATCCAGACAATGTGCCCCACATATTTGACCTTGGTCTGGCAGAACTGACACCCAACTTCTTGAAGACTTTCACCAACCTTTCCTCATGTTCCTCCAGTGTCCGTCCAAACACAATTAAATCGTCCAAATACACAAGGACTTGTAGAAGGTTCATGTCACCAACCGCTTTCTCCATCAAGCGTTGGAATGTTGCGGGGGTGCCAGTGATGCCTTGGGGCATTCTTTCAAATTTTTAGAAGCCCAGGGGACAGATGAAGGCTGTCTTTTCTTTGTCCTCTTCTGTCATTTCACCTGGTAGTAGCCGCTTCTCAAGTCGAGAACAGAGAACCACTTGCTATGTGGTTCTATGTTTGTGTGTGGTATATTGATCGGGAATAGTGCGACTATTCAGAGAGCGGGATTCTTTCATTCTCACATCACCATTCTTCTTCCTTACAATCACTATTGGGGAGGCGTAAGAACTTCTAGACTCCATTCACCAGTGTTACATTTACATTTTACTTTTTATGTTGACACCCGGCCGGGCTCAGCCCGAAGGAGCGACGTGGGGCCGACCTCCCGTGGGCCCACCACCTGCGGGAGGAACCGTAAGGGGCCGGTGCAAAGTGGATTGGGTGGCAGCCGAAGGCGGAGGCCTCGGCACCCAATCCCGGACACGGAATCTGGCGCTAGGGACATGGAATGTCACCTCGCTGGCGGGGAAGGAGCCTGAGCTTGTGCGGGAGGTTGAGAGATACCGACTAGAGATAGTCGGGCTCACCTCCACGCACAGCTCGGGCTCTGGAACCCAAATCCTCGAGAGAGGCTGGACTCTCCACTACTCTGGAGTTGCCTGCGGTGAGGCGGCGGGCTGGTGTGGGCTTGCTCATAGCCCCCAGCTTAGCCGCCATGTGGAGTTCACCCGGTGAGCGAGGGTCGCTTCCCTGCGCCTTCGGGTCGGGATAGGTCTCTCACTGTTGTTTGTGTTTACGGGCCAAATGGCAGTGCAGAGTACCCAGCCTTCTTGGAGTCTCTGGGAGGGGTGCTGGAAAGTGCTCCGACTGGGGACTCTGTCGTTCTACTGGGGGACTTCAACGCTCACGTGGGCAGCGACAGTGACACCTGGAGGCGTGATTGGGAGGAACGGCCCCTGATCTGAACCAGTGGTGTTCTGTTATTGGACTTCTGTGCTAGCAACAGTTTGTCCATAACGAACACCATGTTCAAGCATAAGGGTGTCCATCAGTGCACGTGGCACCAGGACACCTAGGTCGGAGATCGATGATCGACTTTGTAGTTGTTTCATCTGACCTCCGGCCGTATGTCTTGGACACTCGGGTGAAGAGAGGGGCGGAGCTGTCAACTGATCACCACCTGGTGGTGAGTTGGATCCGATGGCGGGGGAGAAAGCTGGACAGACTCGGCAGGCCCAAAGCGTACTGTGAGGGTCTGTTGGGAACGCTTGGCAGAGCCCCTGTCAGAAAGACCTTTAACTCCCACCTCCGGCAGAGCCGACCAGATCCGAGGAGGTTGGAGACATTAAGTCCGAGTGGACCATGTTCTCCACCTCCATTGTCAATGCGACCACTCGAAGCTGTGGCGTAAAGTCTCCGGTGCCTGTCGTGGCGGCAACCCCCGAACCCGGTGGTGGACACCGGAAGTAAGGGATGCTGTCAAGCTGAAGAAGGAGACCTACCGAGCCTGGTTGGCCCGTGGGACTCCTGAGGCAGCTGATAGGTACCGGCAGGCCAAGCGGACTGCAGCCCGGGTGGTCGTGGAGGCTAAAACTCGGGTCTGGGAGGAGTTCGGTGAGGCCATGGAGAAAGACTATCGGTCGGCCTCGAAGAAATTCTGGCAAACCGTCCGGCGCCTCAGGAGGGGGAAGCAGTGCCCTGCCAACACTGTTTACAGTAGAGGTGGGAACCTGCTGACTTCAACTGGGGATATTGTTGGACGGTGGAAGGAATACTTGAGGATCTCCTCAACCCCACCGACACGTCTTCCACTGAGGAAGAAGAGGCCAAGGGCTCGGAGGTGGACTCGTCCATCACCCAGGCTGAAGTCACTGAGGTAGTTGGGAAGCTCCTCAGTGGCAAGGCACCGGGGGTGGATGAGATACGCCCTGAGTACCTCAAGTCTCTGGATGTTGTAGGGCTGTCTTGGTTGACACGCCTCTGCAACATCGCGTGGCGGTCGGGGACAGTACCTCTGGACTGGCAGACCGGGTGGTGGTCCCTCTTTTCAAGAAGGGGACCGGAGGGTGTGTTCCAACTACAGAGGATCACACTCCTCAGCCTCCCCGGGAAAGTCTATGCCAGGGTACTGGAGAGGAGAATGCGACCGATAGTTGAACCTCGGATTCAGGAGGAACAATGCGATTTTCGTCCTGGTCGTGGAACACTGGACCAGCTCTATACCCTCTCCAGGGTGCTGGAGGGTTTATGGGAGTTTGCCCAACCAGTCCACATGTGTTTTGTGGATCTGGAGAAGGCATTCGACTGTGTCCTCGTGGCGCCCTGTGGGGTGCTCTGGGAGTATGGGGTCCGGGGCCCTTTGCTAAGGGCTGTCCGGTCCTGTACGACGAGCAGGAGCTTGGTTCGCATTGCCGGCAGTAAGTCAGACCTGTTCCCAGTGCATGTTGGACTCCGGCAGGGCTGCCCTTTGTCACCGGTCCTGTTCATTATCTTTATGGACAGGATTTCTAGGCGCAGCCAGGGGCCGGAGTCTGGTTTGGGGGACCACAGGATCTCGTCTCTGCTTTTTGCAGATGATGTTGTCCTGTTGGCTCCATCAAGCCAGGACCTTCAGCGTGCACTGGGACGGTTTGCAGCCGAGTGTGAAGCGTCTGGGATGAGGATCAGCACCTCCAAGTCTGAGACCATGGTTCTCAGTCGGAAAAGGGTGGCTTGTCCCTTCAGGTTGGTGGAGAGATCCTGCCTCAAGTGGAGGAGTTCAAGTATCTTGGGGTCTTGTTCACGAGTGAGGGAAGGAGGGAACGTGAGATTGACAGACGGATCGGTGCAGCTTCTGCAGTGATGCGGTCGATGTACCGGTCTGTCGTGGTGAAGAAGGAGCTGAGCTGTAAGGCAAAGCTCTCGATTTACCGTCAATCTACGCCTTACTCTCACCTATGGTCATGAGCTTTGGGTCATGACCAAAGAACAAGATCCCGGATACAAGCGCCGAAATGGGCTTTCTCCGCAGGGTGGCGGGCGCCCCTTAGAGATAAGGTGAGGAGCTCGGTCACCGGGAGGAGCTCAAAGTAGAACCGCTGCTCCTCCACATCGAGAGGAGCCAGCTGAGGTGGCTCGGGCATCTGTTTCGGATGCCTCCTGGACGCCTCCCTAGGGAGGTGTTTCGGGCATGTCCCACCGGGAGGAGACCCCGGGGAAGACCTAGGACACGCTGGAGGGACTATGTCTCTCGGCTGGCCTGGGAACGCCTCGGTATCCCCCCGGAAGAGCTAGAGGAAGTGTCTGGGGAGAGGGAAGTCTGGGCGTCTCTGCTTAGACTGCTGCCCCCGCGACCCGGCCCCGGATAAGCGGTAGAAGATGGATGGATGGATGGATGGATGTTGACACTTTCATTTAAAATTGTCTAAGCAGTGCCTCACAATATTATTAATATAGATTAGTCTTTCATTATACTGTATTAACATGTAAAACCTTTTTACCATTAAAACAGCATAAATAAGCTCTACATGTGAGAGTAAAGCATTATAAACCTTTCTCTCAATTTTGTCTAATCACAAAATAGTGTGTGATGTTCAGAACAAATAAACTACAAACATACTGTATTTCAAGTCATTACACTGTGTGCACAATTATTAGGCAAGTATTATTTTGACCATATCATAATTTTATCCATAATTTCCAACTCCAAGCTGTATAAACCTGAATCCTTATTGATTTAATGCATATCAGGTGATGTTAATTTGTGTAATGAGGTAGGGTGTGGCCTAAGGAGATCAACACCCTTTATCAAGGTGTGCATAATTATTAGGCTTATTTGAGTATTATTGAGTCTTCTCCTCAGGAAAAATTGGCCCGAAAAAGAGATTTAACTGACTCTGTAATAAGTCTTTCACAGGGATGCAGCACTCTTAAAATATCTAAGATATTTGGGATATAGAAATTTGCCAAAAAGAAAAGATGCAAATTAACGCTAAAGATTTGCAATGAATCAAACGTGAAGCTACTAAGAACCCATTAGCCTCCAGTGCTGCCATATTCCACACCTGCAATATACCTGGAGTTTCATAAGTACGAAGTGTTCAGTTCTCAGAGACATGGCCAAGGTAAGAAAGGTTGTAACCCGACCACCTCTGAATAAGACACATAAGTTGAAACGTCAAGAATGGGCCAATAAATATCTGAAGACAGATTTTTCAAAACTTTTGTGGGCTGATGAGATGAGAGTGACTCTTGACGGACCAGATGGTCCCGTGGTTGGATCAGTAATGGACACAGAGCTCCACTTTGACCATGATAGCCATGATAAAACGGTTACCTATGAAGTTTGTGCACTTAAGTCGAAAAATACAGACAAATATATACCTATACTAGGTATATATTACCTATTACCTATATATTAGCATATACTACCTAAACTATAAAGACAAATACATAGCTGTTAGAGCTGCAAAATCTTGCAAAGCTAACTGGGAAGGACTATGCGAAGGTCCTTAAAGATGCGATGTCTCTGCTGGGACCAGAGCTCTCTGAAGATGCAGAGGAAGTGGTACCTGATGCACTATCCAATGCAGGACCTCAACCCACCAGAAGTCCAACGTTATGTAATCGAGCATATTGTAAAAAAATTAAGTAAAAAAGATTGCATTGCAGAAGATGCATTGCTTCTTCTACTGAGACGACTGAGAATTTTCTCTGGTTGTCTGCCCAGACCCCAGAACGAAACAGATTATGAGACATGGCGTTCTACTGTTGATTTATTGTTGAAAAATCCTTCAGTTTCAGACCTGCAGTGATCGAGAAGAGTATTCGAAAGCCTTTTGCCTCCAGCTGCAGATATGGTGAAGCACCTCAAACCCGAAACACCTCCAGCAGTTTACATCCAAATCCTCGATTCTGCATATGGCACGGTCCAGGATGGTGACGAGCTCTATGCCAAGTTTATGGATACGTTCCAGGAGAGAAACCTCGTCATATCTTCAGCGGTTACAAGTTGCCGTCAGCTAAGCATTGAAGAGAGGGGGAGTTCCACACACTGAGGTTGATAAACACCTGCTCAACCAGTTTTGTAGAGGTTGTTGGGACAATACCCTTATCTCCGACTTCCAACTAAAACAAAGTCAAAACTTGCCATTCTTTGCTGAACTGCTGCTGTTACTCTGCACGGAGGAAGACCGTGAAGCTGCAAAGACGCTGCGAATGAGGCAACATTTGGGTCCCGCCAAGGCTCATGCTCATTACGCCTACACTGGGGGTGAAGAAAAGTCTAAAACTGCCACTCTTGCACAGCTTACTAAACAGCTGGTCGACATTCAAAGACAACTAGCTGCACTGACTGCCGCCCAGTCCAGATCTGCGCCATCTGCAAAGCCAAGCCCACACACAGCCATCGCTATGGTGAGGGTCAGAGGGTGAGTACGCCAGAAGGAAAACCACCTTCTGCACCTAAGCCTGGCTACTGTTACAGGTGTGGCAAAGATGGGCACATAAGGACTCATTGTGAAAACCCTCCAAACTCTGCCCTTGTTGCTGCAAAGAAGAAGCAGTTTGCTGAAAAACAAAGCAAAGTTCCTCACCACAGCAGTCTTTAAACTAAATGAAGTTCCTGTTACGGGGCAAACTGGAACTGCTGCAGAGTCTGTTGCGTGTTCTCCACAGGCTGAGGGAATATGGTCTCAAGTTGTCACCGGAGAAATGTAAATTTTTCCAAATCTCTGTACGGTACCTGGGTCATGTCAAAAAACTTCCTGTTTGAGTAACTGCTGGCGCGTTTTTTGGCTGCCGCTGATCTGCTCTTTAAACTTTCTTTTCAAGAAATATGTTTGTAGATATGTTTGTGGATACTGCATTTGGGGTCTATGAGTAGGCTGTCTATTTTACTCTATAATCCAGTTGACACATACAGACCATCATCTGTTTGTGTGCATGAGTTACGACTAGCTTACCTGCTGTACGTACTCAACATTAGCCTACCTGCAGCTACAACCCTCAACACTACAGTATGTGGAATATCTATTCGTGGCTTGTATTCCTCTGGTTCGTGCTGTCTTTAATCTACCATCCTTCAGCTGCACTGTTCCAGTTCACTACCATTGAGTTTAAGATTCATAATCCACCAACGCCAACTCTGCATTAGCAACCGGACATCCTATACGTGCCCCGACGGAGATGTACTCACCGGGGCTCATGTCGGAATTTCCAATATGACAACTCCAACCCTATCAAGTCTTTCTGGTCCACATCTCGCCGCCCACAGAAGAACACCGGTCATCGCGCTGATCTCAGTGTGCTGGCCCGTGTCCCGAGGACGGCTATGGATATCAGTCAGAGCACCACCACAATCAGCTTTGGACTTCTCAACATCCGTGCCCTCACGAATAAGGGCCAACTCGTCCAAGATCTCCTGACAGACTATAAATTGGACTTTCTCTGTCTAACGGAGACAGGGCAGCAACCAAATGATTTTACAACGCTCAATGACGCTACTCCACCGGGGTTTGTTTACCTCTCCCAACCTCGTGTCAGTGGCCGAGGAGGCGGTCTCGCGATAATCTGCCGCGAGAACTGGAAGATAGTGAGTCTAGATGCCACTGCGTTTGAACTGTCTGGAGCTGTACCTACTATTGTGGCCACCCTCTACTGACCGCCAAAGTCAAACAAGGATTTTATCACGGACTTCACAACACTCCTCACACATCTATCCACACTCTCATCCAACATAATAATACGGGGGGACTTCAATATTCACATGGACATTGTCAATAACACTCTCACTAAAGATTTTACATCCTGTTTGGACAGTTTTGGCATTCAACAATTTGTTAATTTTCCCACACACACAAAAGGACATATTCTGGATCTCATCTGCTGCTCTGGCATCACACCTACTGACTGTAAAGTACCTCCCATTCTCGTTATTCATGTTTGATCACTCACTGCTCTCATTCAATGTTAATCTGTCACTATCCAAATCCAACCCCTCACGCATTTTAAATTTCCACAAAATTAAGGAAATTTATTTGGACAACTTATCCCTTTACATCAACAACCTCCCCTGTACAGACAACCTTCATTCCCCTGAACAATTACTCTTACACTACAACACACACCTCCATAGCATCCTAAATAATCTTGCTCCACTCAAAACCAGATCTGTCTCATTTACTCACTCCGCACCCTGGTTCACTCCAGAACTCAGACAGTTAAAAGCAAAAGGACTGGAAAGATTATACAGAAAAACTGGACTTACTGTGCACAAGGACATGTCCTCAAACCACACTCTCCACTACAGAGACTGCATTCCCAAAGCCAAATCCACACACTACTCCGCTTTGATAAATTCAAATCAAGGTAACTCCAAGGCTCTTTTTTCACTCATTACTAACATCACAAAGCCTCCTGACTCACTTCCCCCTCACCTTTACTCCTCAGATTTTTGTAATAAACTTATTTTTTATTTCAAAAATTCATAACATTCGCCAGCAACTTACACCCCCTGCCCCTTACTCACCTACCCCTATTCCATCTGCCTCGATCTATTCATTTTCCACATTCTCCCTTCCCTCTGTTAACCAAATTTCAACTGAAATACAAAAATTGAAATCCTCCTCCTGCAAATTGGACCCACTCCCAACTGTCCTCGTCAAAGCCACATTTTCTTCTCTGTCCCCTCTCATCACTAACATTATTCACACCTCCCTCTCCTCTGGATCTGTTCCATCCTCTCTCAAAACTGCTGCTGTCACTCCGATACTCAAAAAACCTGGTTCAGATCATAATAACTTTTGCCCTATCTCTAATCTTCCTTTCATCGCCAAAATTCTGGAAAAAACTGTTGCTGCTCAAATTCACACCCACTTATCTTCCAATAATCTTTATGAAAAATTACAATCTGGCTTCCGTCCCCTCTACAGCACTGAAACTGCCCTCCTTAAAATAACTAATGACCTTCTCCTCTCTGCTGACTCCGGCTCACTCTCCATCCTCCTTCTGCTCGATCTAACTGCCACCTTTGATACCATCTCACACTCCATCCTTTTGCACAGACTCTCCTCTGTCGGCATCACAGACAAAGCCCTCACTTGGTTCCACTTCTACCTCTCAGAACGCACTCAGTTCATCCAGCTCAAATCCATCACCTCCCATCCTGTCTCCGTCACCACAGGTGTACCTCAGGGCTCGGTACTAGGGCCCCTACTGTTCATCATCTACCTTCTCCCCCTTGGTAACATCTTTCGAAAACATAACATTGACTTCCACTGCTACGCTGATGACACCCAGCTCTACCTCTCAAACAAACCTCTCACCCTCCTCACTAATCAACTGCCTCTCTGAAATTAAATCTTGGTTCACCACAAACTTCCTCAAACTTAACAGTGATAAAACTGAACTGCTCTTAATAGGCACCAAAAACACCCTAAACAAAATCAATAACTTCTCCATTACTTTTGAAAACTCCACCATCACCCCCTCCCCTCAGGTAAAGAGTCTGGGTGTCATCCTCGACAGCACACTCTCCTACACTTCCCACATCAATAATGTCATCCGCTCTGCCTACTTTCACCTCCGCAACATCCACCGCCTCCGCCCCTCCCTCACCCCTCACTCTGCTGCCGTCCTTGTGCACAGCCTCATCACCTCCCGCCTGGATTACTGCAACTCCCTTCTGTTTGGTCTCCCTCAAAAAATCCTTCATAAACTTCAACTGGTCCAGAACTCAGCCACCCGCATAATCACACGTACCCCCTCCACCAATCACATCACACCCGTCCTGCAACAGCTCCACTGGCTCCATCACATACCGCATCAACTATAAAATAATGCTCCTCACATTTAAAGCCATACACAACCTTGCACCTCCATATCTCTTTGAGCCACATATCCACCCCCGTCCGCTCCCTCCGCTCCTCGGCTCTCAGTCCCTCCTGCCCGTCTTGTAACCATGGGGAGTAGAGCCTTCAGCCACTCTGCTCCCCAGCTTTGTAACTCTCTCCCCTCTGACCTCCGCAACACAGACACACTGCCACATTTCATGTCCAAACTCAAAACACATCTGTTCAGACTGGCCTACTCACTCCCTTCATAACTGACTGTCCTGTCATCAATATATGTAATTGTTGTTGTTTTTTAAATCTTGCTTTTAATTGTTTTTAATTATGTGCCATTGTATTTTTACTAATGTTGTAAGGCGACCTTGAGACCAGAAAGGCGCGTTATAAATAAAATGTATTATTATTATTATCAAAAACAATTAAAGAACTTAATTCCTTTTTAGGATTTGCAGGATATTACAGACGATTTATCTGTGGTTATGCTGCCATCACCAAGCTGCTCAACGACTTGACGAGAGGCTATGTTCCAAACCGCAAGTCCAAGCCCAGGAGGGCTAGTACAAGCATCAAGGCTCACGGTTTCAAACAGCTGTTTGGAGAGAGATGTGTCAGCGTGCTTTTGATACACTATTTGACAGCCTGACAACTGATCCGGTTCTTGGATTTGCTGATCCAAAGAGGCCATATACTCTACACACTGATGCCAGTACCATCGGGCTTGGTGCAGCCCTGTATCAGGAGCAAGATGGTCATCTAAGGGCCATCGCGTATGCCAGCCGGGGTCTATCTGCCAGTGAATCAAGGTATCCAGCACACAAACTGGAGTTTCTTGCATTGAAGTGGTCCATTACGAAAACGTTCCACGACTATCTGTATGGAGCTAAATTTGTTGTAGTTATCGACCAACAACAATCCACTCACCTACATCCAGACGTCAGCCAAGTTGGATGCAGCTAGTCATCGTTGGCTTGCTGTCCTTTCCACTTACACCTTCACGCTCCAATACCGTGCCGGTAAGAAGAACCGGGATGCAGATGCACTGTCTTGACGTCCACAGAAATCTTCACCTTAAGCTTTCTCCGATACCGATCTCCGGCAGTTTACACAAGAGCACAGAAGAGACCTTGGATGTGAGATTGCGCCAGAGGTCATCGCTGCCATCTGCCTAGCAAGAACCTCTCTCTCTGCCTCTTCTGATCTACACACCATCACACTGGTCGAGTCCTTGAGTATGTCAGTCAAGGCCATCCCTGACAGTTACATTGACGAGAGTCAACATGGACTTCCCGTTGTTCCATCCTTGTCTTTTCAGGAACTCAAGGCAAAGCAAAGATCTGATCCTGCGATCAGAGAAGTCATCCATCAGCTGGAGATGGGAGAAAGTGTTCCTCCTACTGCAAGACAAGAACTCCCTGAACTCGCACTTGTGAACTTGTTACTTCGGGAGTTGAAAGATGACATCTTGTACAGAAAAAGAAAATTCGGGGCAGAGGTGCAGTCGCAAATTGTTCTGCCTGAAAAGTTAAGGTCCCTTGTGCTGACGAGTCTCCATAATTTGGGCGGCAGTAGCTCAGTGGGTAGAGCGGCCGTCCTTCGACCGGCGGATGGGCGGTTCGATCCCCGCTCGAAACATACCAAAACATCATAACATCCCGCTCTCCCCCACATACTGTTGTTGTGTCCTTGGGCAAGACACTTAACCTACATTGCCTCCAGTGAGAGAGCCGCACCTTTGGTCAACATCACTACCACTCATCCATTGGAGTTGGTCTGTATGGATTTTCTGTCCCTCGAACCAGATCAGAGTAACACTAAAGATATTCTCGTTCTTACACACCACTTCACCAAGTTTGCCGTGGCTTTACCCACACCCAATCAGAAGGCCCGGACAGTGGTGCGTTGTTTATCTGAAAACTTCATGGTGTGTTATAGCATTCCTGACTGCCTTCATACTGATCAAGGGCCTGATTTTGAGTCAAAACTTATGAAGGAACTTTGTGAAATCTCAGGTATTAAGAAGACGAGAACTACATCCTACCATCCAAGGGGCAATCCTGTTGAACGCTTCAACAGAACACTCATGAGCATGTTGGGAACCCTCGAGTCCCACCAGAAGATAAAATGGAAAGAGTATGTAAAACCGCTAGTCCACGCGTAACACTGTACCAAGTGCAGTTACAGGGTTAACGAGCCATACGAGTTAATGATTGGCCGTTCACCTCGCCTCCCTGTGGATCTTGCGTTTGGGCTAACGGTTCGGGAACGTCAGTCAGCATCACACTCTCAATACGTGGAGAATCTGCGCTCCCGACTTGAGTAAAGTTCGAGTTCGATCGAGTTCTTATTCGCAACGTAAAACTGCGGGGGAAACACAAGTTGGGAGATAAATGGGAGCTGGATGTGTACGTCATCCTCAGCTGTGCTGGCGATTTACCAGTGTACACAGTGAGGCCGGAAAAGGACCAACTCGAACACTTCACCGTGATCTCTTACTCCCCTGCGGGTTCCTTCCAGACGATAATCACAGTGATCTTCCAGAACCTTCAGCTGCTTGTAAACCAGTGACCCGCAGTCAGCAACGAGCTGATCCGTCCACTGAACTGCTGGATGATGATGAATAGGATTTCTCGTATATTGCACCCCAGTCATCTGAGGAATTTCAGTTGGAGTATGCTGTCCCTGTTTCAGCTCAAGAACCGAGTTCAATGCAAATCTGTGAACCTCATTCCAGAAGTGTTCCTGCGTTTACACATACCAATCATGCTGAGACCGCCTTTAATCCACCTGTTGTTTCAGACAACTCTGATCTCAATTTAGTTGTAGCGGAACCCGATCAAACTGTCCGTCTTTCTTCAAGACAGCAGCAAACTGTGACTTTGAATCAACCATTCAGGTTGTTTAGCATGCACACAGAAGTGCATGGTCTTAAGGGGGGAGGGTGTAAGACGGGTGTCAAAACCCTGTTGGCTGCATGGGCTGCATCCTCTTGTTCACAATTGCTCTTGGGTTACGGGCTGTATGTGCTTTAGTTCACGTGGTCAAGGCCGACTAATTAGCAGCCTTTATTACGCGCTACCCGGAAGCTACCTGTACACTCGAGACGCGCGAGAAGGAATGTTTGCTACTGGTAGGTTTTCACTTCGTGTCAGGACTATTTTGCTTTAACCAGCTATGAAACTAAATGTAATGATTGTTAACTCATAGGAGCCAACTGCCGTTGCCCAAACACCACGAATGAGCCGTGCGTTTGATACATAAAAACAGAAATGGTGAGTTCAGGCTGTAGAGCTAGCATCTCCTCTTTGTTAAATGGGTTAGCATAGCAGCCGCTCCCATTGTTTATATGGGTCCGGGTAGCATTTCCCATTTATGCCAAGTTTCTACAAGTTCTCTTTTACAATGTTGTCACTTAAATGCACTTTTAATGTAAAGCTGCTATGTTGAGACTTACTGTGTGTTAACCCTATGCACTTTAGTCCAGGCAGTTAGTTATTTACTCATGTTGCTGATTAGTATGGATAACAGATTATTAATTGAGCCTTCAAGTATATTGTACAATATCTGAATTTTTACATGTGAAAAGTATTTATAATACGACTTGTATTGTTTAGATTTTTTGACAATTGTGTACACATAGATTTATTTAATTGCATGGTCCTCTTCTCTGCACAGGCCAGGTTCGGATGGCGAGCTAAGACAGGCTTTCTAGCCACAGAATATAAGAGAACCTTACGCAACGCATCTGGGGAGATTCGTACGCGAAACCCCGACACCTTGCTCTGTCTGGGCTGGTAGGAGGCTCCAGTAGCCGAAATTCATTTTCTTGCACACTTACGCACCTACTCCGTAGGAGTTAGGTTGCTCAGTGCAATGAACTGTCTAATTGTGTTTTAATCGTTTACTGATCTGAGTTCTTCAGTTCAATTGTGTGGACATTACCACAGATTGTTGATACATTGTATATATGTATATATTGGGGGGTTCGAAATCACTGAATAGCCATTCTATTCTTTATGCATTCTATGTGTTGTATGTTGTCTGTTATTTAATACACGGTACCAACTAAAAAGCAAAAATCAGTCTCTTGCCTCCTCTCTCTCTGTGCTGTACCTATTCTTCTGTATTAGCCCTTGAATTGATTATACCCATATTGCTTTATTACGTTGCCTTATATATATCTATATATTTTTTCTATAAATATTATATATTATATATTTTCTAACAATTCAAGCAACGTACACAAAACTTCCCTTTCACTACTTAAATGTTCAGGTTTGAGGGTTTGTTAAAATTTTGGATTGACCAAGTTGTACAATAACAAAATTAATCCTCAAAAATAAAATTTGCCTAATAATTGTGCACACAGTGTAAGCTGTGTTTGCCCAACTCGACTGAACTGGCATCTTATAAAAACTCGACGTCAAAACCGCAAGCATGTTGAGGTAAGTTAATATTACTTGTATCTTTAGTTTACATAATTCTTTAATGTTGGTTAGCACCGGGGATGGTGATTAACAGGGAGGGCAAAATTAAAATGCATATGAAATCAAGCCACAGGAGGTCTAATCTAAACACAGGAGGTCAATCTAGCCACAGGAGGTGTACTTTTTGTGCCAGTCCTAAGCCCAGATAAATAGGGAGGTTTGTGTCAGGAAGGGCATCCGACATAAAAGGTTTGCCAAATCCAATATGCTAATCACTAATATGACTTCCATACCAGATTGTTTGGGGCCCAGGTTAACAACAACCGCATTTGATGCCGTTGACCTACATGGCACTGGTGGAAATTGGTCAAAGGAGAGGAGGAAGGCGTGTCCATAGGCAGAGAGAGAATAGGAAAAGCAGGAGTTTAGGACTGAAAGTAGGGACTTTGAATGTTAGTACGATGACAGGTAAAGGTAGAGACCTGGTAGAAATGGAGAGTCGACATTCTGTGTGTCCAGGAGACCAGGTGACAAGGTAGCAAGGCTAGAAGCATTGGAGCAGGGTTTAAACTGTTCTATCATGGTATGGACAGGAAGAGAAATGGAGTAGGAGTGATCCTGAAGGAGGAGTTTGTGAAGAATCGCCTGGAGGTTAAGAAAATGTCAGATAGTTTGAGGAAATTGAAGGTGTGACGTTGGACGTTGTTAGTGCTTATCCTTCACATGTAGGTTGTAAACAAGTGGAGAAAGACAGATTCTGGAGTGAGTTTAAAGAAGTAATGCAGTGTTCCCAGAGGGGAGAGGGTGGTGATAGGGGCAGACTTTAATGGACATGTTGGTGAAGGAAATAGTGGTGATGAGGAAGTGATGGGCAGGTTTGGACATCAGAAAAAGAACCCAGGACGACAGAGGTTGGTAGATTTTGCTAAAAGTATGGAGATGGCTGTGGTGAAGACATACTTTCAGAAGAGGCAGGAACACAGGGTGACAGATAAGAGTGGTGGCAGGAGCACAGAAGAGTTCACGGTGAAAGTGGGACTGCATCAAGGATTGGCTCTGAGCCACTTCTTGTTTGTGGTCTGAGAGAAGAGAATGCAGGGGATAGGGCTAGATAGAGGCAGATGATTCGCTGTGGCGAACCCTATTGGAAAAAAAAGGAACATTTACGTGTCATATGAAATTAATGAAAAGTGTTATATTTTAGAGTAGATCTGCTGATGTTGCATTAAATTTAAACATTACTGTATTACAACATTATAGTATTGTTTTGAGTCACTGTGGAGTTGTTCAGTTATGTGCTAACTGTCTGAGTTGCAAGGTCAAATGACTTGTTTTTCTACCTAGTTTAAAACGCAAAAATATCCCATTAAAATTACCAAATTATTTTAATTTGTGACGGCTCAAACATTTTTTTAGTCTGGAACTAGCCTTAACCCTGGTCTGTGAAACCAGGGGAAATGTTTGTTGTTGCTGTCTACATGCTCAGTGTATCTCTATGCTCTTTCAAACAGTGAATACACTGGCTAGGCATAAATAACCTCTTCAAAACGATCTCTTTTAATATGAATGAATATGATATAACATGTCTGTAATAAATTCAGTATTTTTTTTGTCATGTTCAAATCTTAAGGTTCAGTAAGCAAGAATTATGAAATGTAATGTAATTTCAGATTCAGCATGTGTAATGAATATGACATTGATTAAAATGATGAAAATATTTTGTTTACAGAGAAATCACAGAAACAAGCAAAGGTTGACAAGCTCATGATTAACTTCATTTGTGAGGGTCTTAATCCATTTTCTTTGGTTGAACAACCTTCTTTTAAAGAACCTTTACTTACACTGAATTCTCGGGAGATTGATCTGAGCAAAAATCACTTCAAGAAGTGGATGAAGACAGGCACAGGAAGCCGTTCACAGATGGAGAATATGCAGGTGTTCTCCAACATAAACTTTATTAAAAGCAAACATCGCGCACGCCTCACAGATGACAGCTTATGATCCTGTGTAAAGATGAAGGTGACAGCAGGTGAAGGTCTGTTGATGAGCAGACGCTGTGCCCTGAGGTTCAGGAGCAGAAATCACATTAACCAAGTATGATAAATATTTTAATTGCCTATTGTTTTGCATATATTAATATTTCTTCATTTTCAGTGAAATAGTCCTTTTTATTATTCAGACAGCTGACTGCACGAGCCAGTAAAACAATGATGGTACACAGGACTATACAAGGACTCAAATAGACATTGAGTATTTCACTGAAGTAACCTTCAACCCAACGTCTTTAAAATGCATACAGACATAGCATAAAAGCAAAAAATAAAAAACGTTATATGCAGGGTTTTGTGGCTCCCAGTGTTCTTTACTGTGGGAAACGGGCCCAAATGGCTCTTTGAGTAGTAAAGGTTGCCGACCCCTGGTATAGAATAAGGGTAAAAGTGGGAAAAGTCAGGACAGTCATACATGGCAGCAGAAATTGTTGAAGATAAATGCAAGCTCCAGCTTATCCGGCCAAATCACACTAGGTGAAACAATACATACATGGCTGTGGAGAAAATTATAAGGATCATACAAGAGAATGGTGAATAAATGACCATCAGAAATGTCTGTGAAGAATTCAAAGTGAAAATGTGAGATTTAAAAAAAATATATATATAATTTCATAAGTATGAAATGACACAAAAATAATTTCCCAAAGTTTCCCATTGTATTTCTTTTTTTATATATTTGTGTAAACACACATTCCACACCTATTCCTGCAAAAAGCTTTTTCAAAGTTGTATGTGTAAGAATGAAGACACAAAAATACTGTAAAGATTTAAAAGAGCAGGAAAAGTGATTTGTTCATTAGACGTTTCGTCGTTTCGACAGGTCTGTTATCTGAAAATGGCACAGTTTTGTCTTAAATACTTGAAGGTCCCTGACCCAATTTAGATTAAAGGTTTTGTAGTACGACTCATTTGTATTTTAGGAAAGGATATTCTACTGAATCCACAGTTCAGCCATATTCAGTGTATGTACTCATTTTTATGGGATGATCTGCACTAAAATGACTCATGTCTCCCAAAATCTCCCCTGGTGCGCAGTAGCTCAGTAGTAGAGCGGTTGTCCCTCAACCAGAAGGTTGTTGGTTTGATTCCCGCTCTCCCCACAGTTTATACTGTTGTTGTGTCTTTGGGCAAGACACTTAACCCACCTTGCCTCCAGTGGTGTTACAGCTGTAACACTGGTGAATAGAAGCTTAATGTAAGTCGCTTTGAATAAAAAAACGTCAGCTAAAATTACTAAATGTAAATAATTTAAATGTTTTTTATAAAAAAATATATATATTATTCACACATTCAGCTCTGGTATATAGCCTACTAACAAAACATGCTTGAGTGAGAAAAAGACTCTTACTGAAAGATACGAAACATCTCCAGATCCTTTAGCCTCCGTCTGTTGATTACAGTCTGTGACAGAATCTCATGTGCTGCTGGTTCAGCACACAAGAGCTTCCCACAGAGCTGGATGTGGGAAGCTCAAACAGATATTACCAGCCGGTTCAGCCTGTATTGTCTCTGTCAGCTTCCCACATCCAGAGAGTCCACTCGTTATCTCCGCAGACGTGCAGCAGTACACCTCGCCACAGATCCTAAAATAAATTGAATTTAGAATTAACGTGACAAATGTTAACTTTATTCACAACTAAGAGACCAGTAGATGGGATTTTCTTATTACAATATAACGAGGCAAACAATGATAACAATTACATCCTATATTACATCCTGGCTAAATTTAAAATGTTGTCATGGCTCGTGTAATCTCTGGTGAAGGTTATTTAGCAAACGTAAGTCGGGAAGAAAAGAGTCACTGACAAAGTCTAACTCCAAAATGCTGCTTTGTAAAAACATTTGAAAAAGAATTTTGAAAGGCCAAGACAGCAAACGTCTCAGACTCATCGGTCACTCGTGGTCTGAATGTATTCAGGACAGTAACTTATTATAAAATGTTTCTGTTAGCAGTAAGCATCCCTGTGTTTCAGCTTTAGAAAACTGAAAACAAAACACCATAATACATTATACATATTCTCTAATGATTTCTTACCGTTTCTTTTCAATGAAAGACAAGCCAGCTCAGAATCTGTTTTTATCCCCAAAGTAGATCTCGGGTCTCTGATTTGACTCTCTCCAATTTTGCTTTTTTGGTCGCACTTGATAAAATCTTTCTTTTCTTGGTTTTAACACCGACACAGACTCCGTGTTTCGAGTGTGCTGGATGCCTGTCTGTTACTTGTGTGGTTTCATTTTCAACTTTGCCACTAGCGTTGCTTAGTTTAGTTATGGAGGCAAATCAGGAAATCAGACACACCATTTCCTGATTGACTGAGATTTTAATTCTCAACCGAGATTTTAATCGCAATTGGATTAAAATCTCAACCGAATGGAAACGTCACATATGTGAATAAATTTTCCCCCGGCTCACGGTTAATTGTTACAACAGAGGCCTCTCTGTTAACTGCAAACTTCCTTTCAACAAGTCTCATCCTCATTCAAATCAGAGGTGTGTCAGCATAAATAAATCCACTTTAGCAAAAGCATTCACTCACTCACCGTCTGTGTCTCTCCGCTGCTGCACAGACTGGTCCACATCATCAGTGGAGAACAGAAAGAATGTGAGCAGTAATCTGTGTGAGCAAAGAGGCTAAACTGTAAATGGAGGCTGCAGTTGTCCCGAGTCTGAACCCTCTCTGAGCCATAAGTTATTTCATAACACAGTCAGACCCGTCTTAAACTAAGTGTTCACCTGTTTGTGGCCATTGTCAGAGAGATGTAATAATGTTCTGGATCATGTGCTGTTTTCTGTGAGTCTCTACTGCAGCCACTGAGAATAAAGACCAGGGGTCTCCAACTAAAGGTCCGTGGAACAAATCCGGTCCTTTGTGAAGCACTTCTGCTCCTCAAATTAATACATTAATTATGACTTATGTAATTTAGCCTCTTTGCTAAAACAGATTACTGCTCACAGACACACAGTAAGCGAGTGAACGCTTTTAGCTAAAGTGGATTTATTTATGCTGCCAAACCTCTGATTAGGGTAAGACTTCCTCAATACAAACGTCAACACTGTTGTCACCATGCTAGAAAATGTGTGCAACTTGTTGAAAGCAAGTTTGCAGTAAAAAGAAAGAGCCCTGTTGTTCAAAACATAAATTGCAATTGAATTAATATCTCAACCGACTGGAAACTTCACATATGTGAATCAATTTTCAACCGGCTCACAGTTAATCTTTACATCCCTACTAAAAAGAAGTTTGACTTTCTGTGGAAACATAATACATGTGGGGGTCCCACAGGTGTCTATCTTGGGACCCCTATTATTCAATATATATAAATTATTATTAATTACAGGCTTTCTTTAGGGCTACCCTTATTATGCAGATGACACCCAGATTTACATTTCACTCACAGCAGGTGATAATGGACCAATCCATTCCCTGTGTCGCTGCATCAAACAGGAGAGACGCTGAGATCCCAAACTGGCGATTGGCTTGCCAGTGGACAGGCCACAAACACCAGAGGGCGCATTTTTGGCCAGCCACTTTTAAAAGTGGCATCCCACTTTTAAAAGTAGACGGCCAAAGTTTTAGCTGTTATTAAAACAGGCCGGCTATCCGTCCAGTCTGAAGCCTGTACCAGTGAATTTACCAGTGCAGACTACTACCAACGTATTACTCTTGATCAGTTCATTTATCAAAGTTTTTACCTTCGAGGAGTTTACAATTATTTTTTAAAATAGTGTCGGCAGGTCTACAGCCCCAGACCAACGTTATTATTATTCACATTTTTTTCATGAGGATTAATCCCTTGAGAGGAATCATCTCGTTTTCAAGGGGGTCCTCTTACTCACATTCATTCACTAGGGACACTTTTAGAGTTGCTAATTAACCTATACATGCATGTCTTTGGACGGTGGGAGGAAGCCGGAGTACCCGGAGAGAACCCACGGTAACACGTGGAGGACATGCAGACTCCTCACAGAAAGACCGGAGTCGGCCGGGTTATGAACTCACGACCTTCTTGCTGTGAGGCAGGAGTGCTAACCACTCCTGTGGCTGGACGTGCAGCCTTCAAAACTGTTTCCATTGCAGCTGTGTCTGAAAGGACAGAATACTGACTGAAGGCATAAAAAGCCCATGATGCCTTACATCTGGCTCTGTGTGAAGCAGTATTTACTGAAGAGGCCTTTGTGAACCCTTATCTGCATTTCTACAACAACCCAAGAGTTGACTGTTCATGTTTTAGACACATTTAACAAAAGGTCACGTGAATAACGGCGGCAATGTTTATTTGAACAGTTAAAAAGTGAGAGACAAACCCAGGCCTCTTCATCTTCACTGAACCGGAACACTGTGCGCTCACCTTTGTGACGTCATGTAGGTGAGCTCTCCGTTTCTGTGGATGGCATCTGGACCTCGCTGGAGACCTCCGCGCGCTCCCTATCCTCGTGTGGGGCCACTGCTGCCATAGCCACGGACACCTGTTTAGCAGGTGAGCTGCGCGCGGCCGTTCCTCCGTAACGAGCCCCTAACGCTGCCGGACACGCGGCTGGACAGGCGGCGCACGGCTCCCCAGCGCCCCAGAGCGCCGCGCTGCTTCTTCAGCAGCCCCACGTCGTCCTGCAGCTCAGCCGGGGTACCTCGATGTTCCCAGTACCAGAAGACCCACCACACCAGGCTCAGGAAGATGACGATGGCGCCGGCGTAGATGAGCAGGTCGTAGAAGAAGACGTTGGCGAAGACCCCAGCAGCAGCACGAGCAACCCCAGCACGCGTCAAAGGCCACGGCGAGCCAGAAACAGCACGCAGCGCCGAGGCCCCTGTACACCGGCTCCATGCTGCCCGCAGATCCGGTAAGTGCGGCTCAGAGGCGACAGGTAAGGCTCTGTCAGGGGAGGGGCTTCTTGCTCAGGTGACACTGTCCCAGCGCGCAATGACCCGGATCAAATCGACTAGGGTCTACTTTAATCGGTTTCAGTGTCATGTAACCAAAGGAGCACAAGTTTATATATGCTACAAAAATACACACATTTAGGTCTGTGATAATATTATCTAGCCTATACTTCATTAACAGGAATATCATCTATTCACAGGCTAACATTGAATTTTAGTTTTCCACAACTCATAAGCATACAAATACATTGGTACTGCAGATTTATACAGATAAAATGCATATTTACACATGCTGAAACACACATAAATCCATTCAACGTTTTTATTAAACTGCAAGCTGTAAAATGAAAGAAAACTGTCTTTTAATCCCGGTTAAGGGAGCAACAAACTGAAATGACGTGAACACATTAACACAATGTCCTTTGTAAAACTTTTCATTTTCATTAAGTAACCAAAATTCCTTTGTCGTTCATCCATACCGTCACTAGATGGCAGTATGTTACCATCACAGAAGTCTCAAGGCTGGGACATGAAAGGGTTGTTCTGTCCTGAGTCTGTGAGTTTCCAATACACAAATCGTATTTCAAATGGTTGTATCTAACATTGTGTGGGGTGACACAGCACTTCTTTTCAATGTCTGTAGGCCTCTCCTACATCTAGTGCACACCAATAGGGTTGATATTGAACTGGGATCTGCAGGAGGATTTCCTGTCATAATGTCAAATGAGGGCCAGGCTCCTGAGCAAACACAGGAAGAAGGTCCAGGCATTGATTCATGTTGAGTGAGTGAATTCTGGCTTGCAAAAACAATAGTTATACTTTTTAAAATATCAATAGGTATGAAATGTGTACATAAACTTGTGTGTACATTTGGGCTATTTTGCGAGCCTGTAGCTGCTGTACTTGCAGGATGTCAGCAACTCCAAGTTGCTCTTCTTCCACAACCTCTCCTGGGTCTCCTCGGCCACGACCTCTGCCACGGCTTGGACTACAGTTACTGACTATGCCGCTCGAAGTGGCAAGGCTTATACCAGAACCAGGGTCATTACCAGACCACTTTTACTGGGGCACGTGCCCTCACATAAGCGTGTTCTTCTTGTGCAGAGCAAACTCCAAATGTTTGAGGGATTTTTATTCAGTCAAAGTAGCCATAGTCCACACCTCCAAACGTATAATCTTGACTAGACTTCAGGTGTGCTCAAACCTGACTCCAATTAGCTTTTTTGAGGTCATTAACTCAAGGGTTCACATACTTTTTCCTCTAGCACTATGAGGTTTTTTGGTTGTTCTCAATAAAAAAATTGTGTAATTATTTTTAGACACATTATGTTTGTCAATACCCTTGACTTTAAGACAAATTTATTCATAAAACCCTGAAATTCCAAAAGGTTCACATACTTTTTCTTGCCACTGTAGAAAACAAAACATTTTTTTAATAAATATTCCCTTACCTGTGATGATGCCATTTGCCATAAAAACTGACCAATCAGCTGCCTCTATGGCATTGTGAGTATGACTTTATTTAATAATTTAATTAGAACTGTTTTTTTCACATATTGCAGTCAAAGTCATAGTTAAAACATTTATTATTTAAAGAGCCATTTGTGAGCCAAAAGAGCCGGCTCTTTTAAGTAAGCTGAGTCAAATGAGCCGGCTCATGAAAAAGAGCCTGATTGCCCATCACTAGAGCTTTGCAGCTCTCTGCAGGAGGAAAGTAGGTGATTGTGGTGTAATATTTTATATGTTATGTGTTTTAAACTATGTAGATCCAGTTAGTTATTCATTTAAACATTTAATATAAAAGATAAAACCTAATGTCAGACACACACAGGAAGGACCAGATAAAGACGCAGGTGTCTGTCATCGAAAGTGACAGAGCCAGACAAGGAGTAGCTCAAGGCCAGACAGAAATGACATCAGGCCCAGAGCCTTGCACAATGTTATCAGAAAGAGTTATTATTTTACTGATATCAAAACTGTATAAAAGCTTATGTCTACTGTACAAATGGAGTAGAGCTGGGTAAAGTCTACTCGGGTCGTTTATTGTGTTGGTTGTGAACAATAAAGACTCTATGGCATTGGATCTGGTGTTGCGTTCATAACTTATTCCATACAATAGTGGCAAAGACTGAGAGGTCAGTTTTGACACTACACTTGGCGAGCCAGCCAGGAGAGGACCTGTGGGAGAGTGACTCTCTTTCTGCCTGACCGCCCGGAGGAAGCATCCCAGGCACTGAGACCATCGAGGGTGAGACTTTTTTACTTTTTGAACGGTTAGGTGTCTGTGGTGCAGCTTGGGGGGGTAAAAGGTAGAAAGAGACCACTCTAAAAACCTCACCTCAAAAGAACCTAGAGTAGGGGCATAGAGGACTGTATTAGGGATTATTTATAAATCATTTCTGTCCATTGAATACAGGCTAAAAACAACACTGTTTGTGTCTTCGAGAGGAATTTAGAGATTTTATCCAGAAGTATAATCTAAAGATGGTGTAGTCTGTACGTCAGGGAAGAAATCGATTAAAGGGAGTATTTCTATCTTTGGGTATAATCTAAATAAGGTGAACGTAGAAATAACTCTGAGGAAGAAGTTGGCACGCAAGAGGAAAAATTGTGAGGCTAATTCTATCTGCAGATTATACGCGCTAGGACACCGTTTATATCCCGGAGAAGAAATTGTTAAGAGACGGTCTAAAAAAGAATACAGAGACGTCTAAAGTAAGCAGAGCCTGGAAAAGCGCGCAGGGGTCTGAAGGGAACGAGGCCTGAGAGGAGACAGAGGTCTCCATAAGAGTAAGCACCTAAATTCATGCGATTTTCCAGCTGAGTTTAAGTATAGTTGAAAAAAATTAAAAAAAGGAGTAACAGACGAAATACCCAAAATATAAAAAGGAGAAAAATTTAGTTTAAAGGCCTTCTTTAATAAAGGAGTAACACGCTGTCCAAGTCGACTGGACTAAATATAGCGCTGTTGACCGCCAGAAACAGAAGTTTAAAGTACCTTAGTGGGAAGGAAAAATAGTCAGCGTCCCTTTTCTATCTTAAAAGTTCAGGTAGGGGCTGAAATTGAGATAAAAGACGTACAACTGAGCGACACAAACCCACTAATGAGTTCAGACCAAGACTCTGGAAAAGAGAGGCTGAACTGAGGTGCCGTGTGGACCGGTCAGAAGTGTGTGAGAGTGTGTGTGTGTACGGAAGCCCTAGTAGAAGTTAACAAGACTTAGAGCTTTAAAAGTGAAGGAAAATAGGTTGCAACAATTAAAACAATATTGTTAAAAGGAGAATTAAAAGAGGTGAAGAAGAAATTAAGAATACTAATAATAGAAAGTTAACAAAAGAGCGCTGAGAAAAAATGAATAGGGATATAGTTAATTAAAATTGAATAAAGTCACTAAAAGGAGTTAATAAATTATAAAAACAAGGAAAAGGTTAGAGCTTAAACACTAATAATAAATTAGAGGAAAAATAGCCGACGGCAAATCAGAATTAAAATAGTTAGAGCTGTGCTTTAAATCTAACAATAAAAGAACAATAAAATTACTACAAATTAATCTGGCCAAAGAAATAATTAGTGAGAAGTAAAAGTAAAGTAAAGTAAGTAATTAGAGGTTTGCGCTGAGACAGGAATAAAAGCACGAGTTAAATTAGCCGTAAATATAACTCAATTTAAAAAACGCCGTGCGGAGAATTAGAAATATAAAGGGACGGTGGTCTCAAGAAAGTCTGAATTAATCTCAAAGTAGGTCTAGTTGTGGTGTGTTCTAGAAGCATTACAATTATTCTATTAGAGAGACATTTAGAACTTCTGGCGACATTACAAATCCACGGCTTGATATTGCCGCTGTTAAAAAAACTCTGGAGACGGAAGACTGGTGAGCAGTTAAATGCCCGAGAAAAAAGTAGGAAAAACTAGTATTGAATCCCGCAAAACATCAAGATGAGAATAACTGTTAAAAAAGAAGTAGTATTAATATGAATAATTAAAAGAAGGCAAAAGGAATTCTCATTCCTTCAGCGGAGTCAAGATGGGACTAAAATTCACTAAAACTACTAAAACTGGAGATGTAGACTCCATTAGAGGTGATTATTAAACAGAAACCAGCTGAAAGGAAACAGATCAGGAATCATATGAAGAATAAAAGAACGTATGGGGCTTTACAGTGGCCTGTTACAGCAGCTTTGACCCAATGTGTTGCAATGAAATAGAGAGTAATATAAAACTTTACAAGGCTATGGATCAAAGTTTTAAACGAGAGAAAAAACGTATAAAAGAACGTGAAATATTGGGATGGTTTAGAGACGAGTCAAAACGGAGACTAAGTGAACTAATTGAAACAAAACCAGTGCAGTCAGCTGTTGTGGGTCCAGAAATAATTGTTAAGACTTGTACTGAACCTTCAGCCCTATTGCCTTTTCAATATAAAGACATTCCTGAACAGTTTCCAATAAAAGCGCTGTCTGAAGAAATAAATGGAGAAATAACAGGACAATTCAAACTAGTTTTGACTGAACCAGAGAGTGGAGCATTAGTCGGAGGAGACGAGAGTGGCTCCAACAGCATCTGTCCATCTGGGAATAGCACCCCCGATCAAGAGAAGATAAGACAGAGATTTGTGATGAGACCCGCTCCTGTCCAAAAGTGACTGACTTTAGAAACAATGAAATAAAAGAATTCAAAGAACTGGATAAAACAACAATAAGTCAGTTCCAACTAGACAGAGATAAAAACAAAAATGCCAGAGAAACTGTTAAAACACGGAAGAGTTGTTCTGGAGCTGACGCACAATTAAAGCGTATCATCAACATTCAGCCTCTGATCCCAAACAGACCTCATACAGCCCAAGTCTAAAGGCTTATGAAAAAATATTCAAGAAATGTGGGAGACGATGGTTGAAAAAGAGAAGGCCTCCCGAATTACAGACTCAACAAAACTCAGTTGAAAAAAATCAAAGATCACCTGGACATTATTGTGGATCATGGGAAAGCTACAGAAGCTAAAGAAAAGAGAAGAAACTCATAAGACTTTGTTGAAAAAGCTAACACTGCTGCAAATGAACAAACTGAATAAAAGACACAAGGAGAAGAAAGAAAAACAGGGGTTTGTTACTGAAGAGAAACGGAAGCTGTCGCAGCGACAAGAGTTTACCTGTGGTACCCCGGAATATGAATAACATGTGTTTATGTTCCAGTCTTCTTCAGCAGAGCCCATCCCCGGAACATGAATAACACGTGTTTATGTTCCAGTCTTCTTCAGCAGAGCCCATCC